>JBBMFX010044835.1:0-11423 GCA_037832545.1 Rhabdalestes septentrionalis
GTGTGTGTGTGTGTGTGTGTGTGTGTGTGTGCGGGAGTTTATCCATACTTCTGTCTTTTATAATTAGGCGATGAAGTTCAGTACCCGTCCCTAGTCCTCACGCATTGACGTCATCAATTGTGATCGGTTCCTAAGATCGGCGAGTCCCGGTCGAGTCATGAAGTCTGATTATCGGCCGATACCGATCGTCCGCCGATCGATCGGAGCATCACTACTGGATACATTCACGAATGGTTTACCGAGTGAGAGGGACATCAGGAGTCATGTAGTCAAACATCAATTTCAAATTTCTGAAATGTAATAAGCAGACCTTTCATGACAAATATATTAGGACAAGGGATAGATCTACACAGCATTTTTAGCAGCTTTGCTGATGTCTGCTACTGTGCCATCGTCATGTTTTGGTAAGATCTGAATCATTTTAACATGTTTTGGTAATTGTAGCCCTGATCATATTATGTTAAAACTCACTAGCTGAGATTTCCTTGCTGTAATTAAGGTAAGCACTTAAAGACTGCTAACCTTTTTATCCAAGGACATAAGTTTCCATGGTTTGGTATAGTTTCTGAGCTTGAGAGCTGCCCAGGCTACCAATCTCATCAAATTATGTAATTGCGAGAAACTAGTGTGAAAGCTGGGGCAGAAATGATCATGCACATCTCAGGTCATGTTATGTGTAAAGAACAAATCCTTATTTCACACACTTTGCAAGCACAGTATCCACTATATTAATATACAGCCATGGGAAAAAAATTACAGACTGCATAATTGTTTTTTCCTGGTTATTGCTTATGGAATTCGTGTGAGTGTGTCTGTTTATAATGTGCATGTCTCTATTGTTTTAAATATTCTTGACCAAACATGTTTTGGAGCTACAATTGACCACAATTTTTTGGATAATGCATATAAATAATTTCTTACACCTTGCAACAATAAAAACCGTGAGGTTAAAAGCAGTGTGTGTGCATATATGACTGTTTCATCTATCAGAACCTGAATCAGAAGTGAAGCTGCTGGAATACAGACAATAGAAAAGGTACTCTACAAACACTACTGCACTCACAACACATATGGAGGCATTTCTAATTTTTACACAGCTCACAATGCAATAGCTCAAAATAGAATAAACAACTGTGTATTTTACACAAACACTGCAAAAACTGTGAACAGAAAGAAGGGAAAAGTGGTGTATCATTTACCTCCATGGCTGCATAAACATACATAAAACTAGCTGGCAGATAAAGGGGGTATATATCAAGTATATACACACACAGAAAAGCGCATTTGTGTATAAAATGCGCCGATTTGGCTGGGCACCAACTCTATATTAGCATAGCTGCTCCGACATAAGCTAAAAGAGAAATGGGAAGGTTTGCAGTCATGGCGTTTAAAAAAGCGCCTCTAGCAGCCTATAACACTCCCAGCGCATCTAACAGCAGCATGGAACCAGCTGTTAGTCCTGTTAGATTCTGAGAAGCATTACAAGTCAAGAAGACCCAGCGTTTAAGCCTGCACCATTCTGTCAGAGAAACAGATTAGCAGAAATGTAATGGTTTGTTGAGAGAGCGTGGGATGCACTCAAAGTGAAGGGGAGAAGTTAAAAGCTAGCGCCTATCCGAGTGCAGTGAGGAAATCAGAAAATTAGTCTCAGCGCCACAGTCAATTAAAGCCCACTTGATGACAGCAATTAGGCCTATATTTGAATGCCTTGATAAGCACTTCATCAGTGGGCAGAGGAGAAACTCAGAGAGAAATTCCCTGGTAAAAACCAGTAGTGGTTAGAAAGTGGTTGCACACCTCCTGTACAAGTAGGCGTGTGCACGGATGAGCACAAATTCATGCACAAACACTGAAAAGAAAAGCTTTCAGATCACTTAGGACGAGGCGTTTAGATGTGTGAGTAATAAAATGAAGTTTGCACAATTATGAAATTAATTTGATCATGATTTGGTTTACACTGAACCTATTTCTAAATTCATTTACCCATTTAAACTGTATCAAGTATGTAGTGATTACAACACTGGCGGATAATTTCATTTGTTTGGGGAAATCATCCAAGTTATACAGTTTATTTCACTAAATTATGTTTATAGCAAGCAAAGTTATCTACGAAGGACAATTTCAGATGCCTTTTTGAAGTGAGTGAGGTTAAACTGGATCAATTGTCTCTGACCAAGAAATGTGAGTAGAGGCATGAGTAAGTTTAGAATCCATACACAAAGAAAGACAGAGTGAGAGAAGGACAGGGAAAGGCTGTGTGAGTGATGGTAGATGCTGCTGTTTGGTGTAAAGGAGTGCAAAGCGATGAGCTCACTTACAGGAATGGACCGGCTGAGGTAGCGGGCCGAGGGCCGGTTCAGGCCTGTGGTACTTTGATTCTGCGCCGGTTCCTCAATGGAAAACCTGCCACCGATGGAGGAGGCCCCCATAGGGTTGCCGTGGCTGTGGTTCTTGTTGTGGTTGGTGAATGATGGGCTTTTGCCTGGTCCTACCCCATTAGAATTCAGGCTGTTGGAGTTATACTGATTGTTGTTGACCTCGTAGCGGTTGTTGTGGGCAGCCAGAGCGGAAGGGCTGCCAAAGGCCACGCGGGGGGCAGGGGAGGTGGGCGAAGAGGGTGAGAGGGCAAAATGGGAAGAGGAGGAGGATGAAGGCTGCTTCCCAGGACTGTTACGGTCTCCATCTGTCTCGTACAGGTTGCCCAGGGAAGTGGCTAATCTGGAGTTTAAAGAGGAGCTGGGGGGAGGGGGGGATGGGGGGTTACAAATACAGAGGGGTAGTGGGCCATGGTGGACTCATCACTGCAACACAACCAGTAGGTCTTTTTCATGCAGATATGTGGGTATCTCACATACATTTGATGGTGAAAGTAACTTCTGGTAAATGTGGACTATGATTCCTGCTCTCTTAAATAATGCATTGGTAATTGCCCGCCTGTGGGATTAAAGATTTATCTTGTCTAAAGTTAAAAGACAATGTTATTAACCTGGCTTAACTATCACAGTTGACTAATTGGGAACATTCCTAAATGTGAATTTTAACCTCAGCTATAAAATTAGTCGGTTGAATTTAGATGTAAGCATTACCTTAATGAGTTTTGGGTTGAAGGTTCAAGCACAAAAGAATATAAATAGATCGATGCCTCAGTTCATTCACCCCAGTTCTGTTTTGTTGATTTTACAGATGTTCACACACAGACCACACACTCTTGCATATTTCAGTATACAATTAATGTTTATGTGCTGAATTAGTAATTGAAAAAAATTGGTAATTAATTAAATATTATGGTCCAAAATAAAGTCAAGTGTATTTGACACGATTTTTTACTCATTCCCACCAAATATGTTAAGATTTTATGTACCAAATCTACAGTCAAATACCATGTTTAAGTTTGTTTACTGTACAGGATATATTAATCAACAAAACAAGGGGTTTACTTTTTTATGGCAAATTGTTGTTCAGTGACAGTAACATCGATCTACTCACTACAGTGTCCCTTTTATAAAGTTCCAATAAAGATAGGTAGATGCCAATAACAGGTCATTTACCTTAATGTGTTTATTTATTAAAGAGATTGTTAAACTGGCTTCGGCTCCAATTTAACCTGAAGCTACTTCATCCAACAATTCCTGCATGTAGGCACAAAAAAAGGATCACACACACACCACATGTTCTGTGCACCACTACAGACCCGTATAGGAAGGAAAAGCCTACATTTAATTCCAATGTCCAAATGGGAACAAGATCGTTGAAGTTGAACTTTAGTGCAAATATTAATCAATGTATATTTTAAAAAGAGACGTCCATAACAGCTTTCTCACGCAATTAAAAGACAAAAGCCATATGGAACATAAAATACAAAAAAGTGCTTCCCAAACTGATCAGTTAGGCATTAAGTCAGGTTCTCAGCATCAAAACAGAAGAACAACATGGTCAAGAGGTGACCAGGGAGGCAACTAGAGAAAGGGAGGAATTTTGTTTAAGAGTAAAAAGCAAAAGTGGAGAGCGGTACTGACTTTGGCTACTTCTCTATTACACTGGCAGGAAGGAGTGAGTCACCCACCCACTTCATTAAGTGAATTCTCCCTAATGTCTCTACGCTAAAGCCTCACATTAGAGCATGGGATAGTCACAGAGAGGGAGAAAGACGACAAGGGGGCTGAAGGGAAAATACGAAAGAGAAAGAGAGGAGAAAGAGAAAAAAAAAGACAAAAATAGAAAGGCATTAAGAGGATTTTTGTTTAAATAAGGAAGGAAGAAAGTCATTAACAAAGTGGCAGGAAACAAGAACACATAGAACGATGATGACTGTTCATAGAACGCTGAAGTGGGGTTGGGAAAGGGACACAGAAACTGAAAGCCCAAACAGGACAAGGGAGGGAAAAGACCCAATGAAGAGGAGTATCAAAGCACCGGATGGGCAAGGGGGCGCAGCTCACCTCTTTAGGTTAGATGAGGAAGAGGAGGCTCTCCCGATTCTCTTGGCGGAGGCGGAGACAGAGGAGGATGACGACACTTTGGAGGATTTGAGGGGCGAGGAGAGACACTGAGGGCCAGAGGCTGAGCTCAGTCTACTGGGGAAACAAACAGAAAAACCGTAAGATCTACTGGGGCCAAACATCAAACATCAATATCAAACATTATCACATAAAAACCTCAAACATTTTCTGATTTTTTTTCATCTAGAAGTTGTTTATGTTGCATGAACATTTATGGACCAAAATGAGTGGCACCTCAAAACATCTCCACTTGATTTTTCGCTCGTTGGTGTGTAATTTTTCGCATCACTAAAGTGTAGCAGCAAACTATTTATTCCAATAGAAAACAACTGCTTGCCACCACCTGGTAAGTGTGAAGGTACGGCTGTGTTATCATACATTAAATATAAGAATGTTTTTTAAAGTATCCATTTCAAGTTTTTTAAGATCGATCTGTATTGCCACTGGTGTAGGAACAATGAAACACTATTTAGCAGCTCTAAGTTAGCAGCATAAATACATAAGGACAAATTACACAGTAAAAAGTGTACATATAAAATATGCAATATGAACATAGACTATTTAAATCTGAAGGAGTGTGTTTAGAGATAAGTTCTGAACAGGTCTCGATGTGAGGTCGTGATGTGGGGGGTGGTGGTGGGGAGGGGGCGGTGTGTGGGCTTTGTCATGTCTCCAAATAATACCATTCAACACAATATTTAATTCCATTTACATTTACGGCATTTAGCAGACGCCTTAATCCAAAGCCTTTATCCATTCCTAACTACTGGGGACAGTCTCTCTGGAGCAACTTGGGGTTAGGGTTCTTGCTCTTGGACCCAGTGGTGGTGCTGGGGGTAGGATTCGAACCTAAGACATCATGGTGCTCATGGTCCAGAAGCAAGTATCATACCCACTGAGCTACCTCCACCTCCATAAAACCAAGCCCTATTTCTGTGTGCAACACACTTTATCCAGCTGATTAATGGCTGTTAACTCTGTTTGGCAGCGGTAGATACTAAGAAATAGAAAAGAAATAGAAAAAAGATGGATATTCTCAAGGACAGGATAAAAAAAAATTGTATATATACAAAGCACCCTGATATTATCAGCAAACACATTCTCAAATGTGCAAAACACAACGAGGTTAAACAAGCGAGAATGCTTCTCTGTGTCACTGTCCTAAACAAGTAAGCTCTGGCCTTTTTCTGGATTTTCCCCTCACTGACTCAGATCAACAATGCATTTCAAACGAGGGGAATTCTTAGTCAGGTAGTTCCTGTCCTCATTGAAACAATCAAAACGCCAAGGTCAAGTTTTCCATTTGAACTTCCATATGATCTCACAATCGATACAATTGTCCATCTACAAAGGTCCTGCTTTGGCAGAGGAGGACATTGAGACAGCCTGAAATAACCTGGAAGGTCAGGAGCAATTTGGAGAGAAGTGTAACAAGTGCGAGGTCAAGGCTGTTCCTCTCCACTACTCCTACTCAAGCCTGAGTGGCAGCTCTCCACTGGGGAGAGCCTCCCTCCCTCCCCTTCACTCACTTCAAAGGGAAAATAGATAAAGGGTGTTAAAATAGAATGTCCCAACGGTCCAACTTATATACAGTCCCACTCCTAAAATCAGCCAAAGCAAAGACTCATATGCATCGGCAGAAATCTATTTGTTTAAAAGGAAATTATGCATAAAAAAAACCCAAAAAGTAATACAAGATCACACAAGGAGTTATTATTCTTGTTTAATATTTACAAATGATGTAAAATTTTATAGAAACTTAACAACTCAACCTAACAATATTCAATTATACAAGTCAATATTATACTAATAAGTATGTTTTAGCTCTTGTATTTATTACTAAGCTTTAATTCATGAAATGGCCACTGTGGCCATGTCGCTCCGTCTCTCTACATCCACCTCATTTCTTTCCCTCCTTCTCTCTTCAAAACAAAGGGCATTCAGGTAGCTGGTCTTCAGCCAAAAATCTCCTAGATTACTGAGCCATATAACCTTCACAACTTAAAAAAATACCATTATTTGATTTCCTATTTTAAATCAACTTTCTATACTGGATTAAATGTGCCAAACCATTCAAAAACAGCACCAGCCCATCAGAGCACACACGCACACAACAGCTAACTAGCATCGATGCCAACATGACACATTAAGTACAGTCTAATGATTTACTGAAAATGTTTTTAGCTGTAATATGTGCCACTGTTTTGTCACAAAACTACAGAAAATACTACTTATACCACTTAATACAATATTATCGAAATTGGTATCAGCAGAGACTACTGGGTAAGACGTTGGTAGAAAAAAAATACAAACAAATGTGATACAATGCTGTAACAAATCTAGCCTGAAATAGAACATGGTGCTCACACTGTTTCACATGGTGTGAGCTGTCCTGGAACATTTGTAAGCTACTTTTTATACATATGACCTATTACAAGGTATGATTTTCACAGAAGACCTAAAAGAAGATGGGAACCCAGGTTTTAATGCATGCAAAAGCAAAGGTTCACAAACATATGTTTATATTGGATCATTTTCATCAGCAAATACACAATTAAGTATAATATTTTTGTCTTATTTGTTTAATTGGGCTTTCTTTGATCTACTTGTGTGAAAATCATGTTTTAGGTCATATATGCAGAAATATAGAAAATGCTAGAGAGTTTTACATAAATTGAAACCACCTTTGTGTTTCTTGCTGTGGTGATCAGAGTGTCTGGGCTGTCTGAACGGGATCAACTACTTTTAAAGGCTCATTTGTCACAAAACTGCAGAAAATACTACTTATACTACTTAATACAATATTATCGCTATCCTTATTAAAAGGTAAAAGGTAGGTTTAGTGGACCAGGACAAAGTACTGTTTTGAAGTGCAGTGGATGAGATTTTAATAAGATTAAATTCCTACAACATTACGTTATTATTGTGAAGGACCCTTTGCCTGCCTTTAAAAGGGCTTTTAGGTTTGCAAACCTGACATCAGAAAGGGCCATCATTTGCATTTTTTGCATTTGCAAAAAAGCCCTCTAATGGACCTTCATGTTTTTCTTTTTTTATCTTGTGCTGTGAGCATCCTAACCAATGGTGATAAATTTCTATAGCCATTTAATCTGACTATTAAAATAAGCCAACATTTCAACAGTACCTTTTAGTATATTCCAATAGTTATGCTGATATAAAAATGCAGCGAAAGCACAGTAACATGTATGCGATGCATTTATATATTGTTTCCTCTTTCTCTTCCTTCTCCAGCAAACGTTGCCTCCCTCTGTCTTTTTGTGTCTCTTTGTATTGAAAAAATTTAATAAATAAAGAGTGGGCAGGCTGAGAGCTCTCTTCTCCCGACAGTCTTTGAGGAAAATTAATTAAGGTTCGAACACTCAAAAGAGGGTGTTGAATTTGCATCAGACCCCAAAGCGCTAAAAAGCGGCCTGCTCGCATCATCATGAGCATCATCGATATCTGCATGTGATTGTTCTGTTCTTGGAGGGGATGCTTTGAGAGTTTTATGTTGTGCTTCTTGAGTTCAAGGGGCTTGTTCTGCATAATGTGTGCTTGAAAGGGGAAAGAGGATGCAGACAAGTACCTTTTTAAGGAGACATATTATACCTCCTTTTGAAAAACCAATATCATGTTCATGAACTTCTGTTCACAAAACCAATCTCAAATAAAGAGATCTCACCAGCTTTATTCTTGACAGTTTTAGTCCCTTTCAAAATTATGCAAATAAGCTGCTGCTGGTTCCGCCCCACACATCCCATGCTAACGGTGAGCATTTAACACATGTGAAAACGTTGCGCTTGTAAAACGAAAAAAATGGCGGCTCTTCAACTAATCTAATCTAGTGGGCTCGACAGGTGAGGGGTGGTTCTATGCACATTTCCTGATTCTGACATCAGAAGAGGGGAGCCTTCAAAACGGCTCGAAAAATATGATTTAAAAAGCTGGACCAATATCCAATTTGAATTACACCCAACCTCATATGAAGCCAGGCAAGGGTAAGATATTCAACAACTGAGATGAAAAGTATTCATCCTGAAGCCTGAATGTTGACCTTCCTCCTTTACAGAAACCACTTAAGCAAGTCTTTGGGAGATTACTTAACACCTCAATGCAGTTTGATGAGAGTGTGTGATTGCAGGCTGTATGAACCTAGTTTTTTTCTTTCTAGACAGGGCACTGATCCGAGAACAGGTGTCAGTATCAGACTGGTATCAGCAGAGACTACTGGGTCAGACATTGGTAGAAAAAAATAATTGTGATCCAATGCTGTAACAAATCTAGCCTGAAATAGAACATGCTGCTCACACTGTTCCACAGGGTGTGAGCTGTCCTGGAACATTTGTGAACTATTCTTTATACATATGACATGATAAGATTTTCAAAGAAGACCTAAAAGAAGATGGGAACCCAGGTTTTAATGCATGCAAAGGTTCACAAACATATGTTTATATTGGATAATTTTCATCAGCAAATAAACAATTAAGTATAATATTGTTGCCTTATTTGTTTAATTGGGCTTTCTTTTACCTACTTTTAGAAAATCGGATCATATTTTAGGTCATATATGCAGAAATATAGAAATAGCTAAAGAGTTTTAACCACCTCTGAACGGGATCAACTACTTTTAGATGCTCTTCTGTGAGATGCTTCAATTTAAACCAATTATTTTAAAGCTTCATGTTTTTTAAAGAGCAAATGCTAGACTAGTTTATTAAAAATGAAGAGGAGAAATGAAGATGGAGGAAGAGAAAGATAAAGAAGGAAGTAGAAGATGAAGGAAGATGTAGGAAGAAGAATAATAAGGAAGGAATAAGGTAGAGGGAAAATGAATATATTGTGACCGAAAAGGGAAAAATACCTAAAAGGCTGTGAAGGGGACCTGGTGTGCGTTTTCATGTCTTCAAGTCTAGAGAAAAGAACATTGAAACATTATTATTTGAAAGAAGAAAAACAAAGCGTTTACACCATCAAACTGAAATTGTCCTTGCAGACCAATTACACTTTCAGCACAGCCGCAGACACAGGCTCATTTCTATGCTTTTACACGAGCACCATAAACAGAATGATGTTGTTTACCAAATTGCTTACATCACCTAGATAAACCAATAACATCGAACGAGGAAAGAAAATCAAAGAGTAGAGAGACAAGAGACCCAAATGATCTCTGAGGGTCCACCTGTCCTTAAGGAACAAAGGCAACATTACTATGCGTTACCATGCCAACCACGGTTCAACCTGCACATCACACCGCCACACGCATGCTGCTCTGCTCCTATGTAATTGTTTTAGCTCACATCATTTGTTTGAGATGGCTAAAAACAAACCACCGTCCAGGGCTACTAAGAGCTAACGGAAGTTGACCAGCATGTAAATTAAAAGAGAGAAGGAAAACAAGACCATCAGTTGTTACACACAGGTCATAAAGATCATCAGCTCTTTCATGTAAACCTTTCAAATATTACTTAAGCTTAAAAGGCGTATGTGCTGGAGGGCACACTTGTGTCAAGTTGAACTGAACTGGTGCAGTCGCTGGCCTAGTGGTTAATCAGCAAGTCGTTGGTTCGAATCCCAAGACTGCTAGTGGCACCTATGAGGTACCGTCCCAACACACACCCCAGGCGCTGTGTTCTGGGCTGCCCACTGCTTCACTTGGTGAATGGGTTTAAATATAGAGAAGAATTGAAAAGCAAATTTCCCAAACTCACTGAGTAAATTTTTTGTGATTTATTTTAGGTAACACTATGATTGGTATATTTTTACATGACCTCTTCAAGAGCAATAGTATAACCAACCAAAACTCACTCAGTCCTTGCATAATATACGGTACAAGAATACAAACACCCTGTTAACAAAGGCCCCCAGTGAAGAACATCTTCAGATGCTGTGAGGGCACATCAATCTGGATCATTAAGGCCTTATACATCCAAGAAACTACCTGTTCCACCTACTGAACGCAAACAGTTTCAGAGTCTTCTGGCGAGGAGTGAGAAACTCAATAGGAGATTTTTATCCCCAGACCATAAGGCTACTCAACCAGGACATGCCTCACACTCAATCAATAGCACTTCCCAAACTATGTTACTCATCACAATGTAACACCCCATATCATAATGTTTCTGTACAGTTGTTAAATATAAATTACACGACCATTCACCATTAGTACAATGACATATCCTTTTCCACTGTATAATTTTTGGCTATAATTTCTGTATACTGTATTTATATTGTAAAATATTAGTTTATTAGTCAAATTATTCAAGTTTTCTACTCTTTATTCCATCTCTTTTATTTTGCAGTTATTGCACTGTCTCAGAAAAAATTCAAGGCTAAACTTTACAGCACATTGTACATGTATAACTGTATATGTAACAAATTTTGCATCACAGCAAGGTCTTACCTCAGAGCTCCTGTGGTTGCTGATCTTGGCTGCCTTCGGACCTTTAAGGCACGCAGTTTGTCTCCTTGAGTCATGCCGAGACCATTCTCGTGGTAGGCGTTATTCTGTTTTTACAAAAAGAGACACGCACACACACGCAGAGTACGATTCATAATGTAAGACTTCTTTCCATGTGCATGACTGGTCAGGAAATGACCAGGGAAAAACAGAATAGCTGACTATGGACGTTGCAGACACATAACTTAATTTTATAAACATCCATGATTTACTATCTTACTTTACCTGTCAGTCTAGAATGACTAATGCGTTTGCAACTTTTTTTGTTTATAAACCTGTCATATAATGAAGTTCAAAGCCAATATCACTAGACTGAACTCTATGTAAATATGTGTGTCGTAGGGCATTAACGACTTCAGATTTTTCCTAGTCGATTAGTTCATCAAGGTCGAGTCGACTAGTCGTGATGACGTCAAACACATGCAGGAACAAAGGTGTCCAACACTGAGTAACTTTTATTAAAGTTC
>JBBMFX010044865.1:0-11422 GCA_037832545.1 Rhabdalestes septentrionalis
AATTAGCATCCAGGAGGCGAGACAGTTGAATCCCCGGCAGGTGACTGGGCTATCTCTTACACCAAAGAACACCAAAGCCGACGTCCTGTCTAGGATGCACCAGGCCGATATGCCCCGGAAGGACCCCGTGCCTATCATTCCCAACAACATCATTGTCTCGCACCTCCGGTAGGAGTTAGAGGATATAGCATGCCAGTGTCAGGCCTTGGAGCTCCCATTGGATGCCACTCCACTGGGAAAACTTTACGTACCCACCGCTTCCCACAGAGAGGTTCTCCATTGGGCTCACTCCTTCGCATTGGCTGGTCACCCTGGAGTCAAACGGACCCTAACTCTCCTCCAGCAGGCATTCTGGTGGCCTAGGATGGTCACTGACATTACTGATTGTCCAGGCCTGTGCGATCTGTGCCAGATCGAAGACAATTAACTAACCTACACCGGGATCCCTCCAACCTCTCCTGGTCCCGCGTCGTCCCTGCTCATACATCGCACCGGACTTTGTCACCCAACTCCGAAGGGAAAACCGTCAAACTAACCATCATCGACCAGTTCTCCAAGGCCGTGCACCTGGTTGCTCTATAGTGGCTCCCCTTTGCCAAACAGACTGCCCAATTGGTAATTGAACACATAGTCCGCTCGTATGGGTTCCCCAAGGACATCGTCTCGGACAGAGGGCCCCAGATCATAGTCCGACATCAACGCGCCCGACAAGCCATCAAGAGAGCCAATCATCGCTACTTCACGCATTACCTCCGCAACACTCCTTGGGACGATTTTGCCACATAGGTGGCAGGGTTTATTTACCTACACAGAACCCTCACCTCCGCACAGAGTCCAAGAAAGTTTACCAGGCTTCATCGGACCCTACCGGATCACCCCCAGGATGAACCCTGTCACCTTCTGGCTTCAGTTGCCTGCGCCCCTGCGGATCCATCCTGTCTTCCACCAGTCACAGCTCAAGCCCTTCCGTACCTATCCCCTGTTGCCTGCTGCCCCAGATCCTCCTCCCCCAGGAATTTTTGACGGTGGTCCTGCCTACACCATCCGTCAGATCCTTGACTTGCGACACTGTGGTCATGGCACTCAGTACCTGGTCGACTTAGAAGGCCCAGAGGAGCGGTCTTGGGTCCCCAGGCAGTTCATCCTGGACCCAGCTCTCATCCAGGACTACCGTCATAGGGTATCCTCTCAGCCTGGACTGTTGGGAGTCGGTCCTGGAGGGGAGGGTACTTTCACACGCACAGCCACGTGATACATCAAGGTCAAGGGCAATTAATGCGTCATGTTATATAAACAGGAAGTGGGAGCTTCCTCTTTGCTCAGTCATTGAGTTCATCATCCACCACCTGACTCTACAAACCTTGAGTACTCTGTTTTGCTATGTGTGATTGTGAATGTTGATTAAACTGCATGAGTCAACTGCTATTCCGCTTCTCTCCGCGCTAGAGCTCTCCCCTCATGCTACAATGAGTTTTCCTGATTGGCTGCTATATATATATAAATATATATACACAGTATATATTATTACCGACTGCAGTATAAAGATGGCATATATTTTCCTGGTCATTAGGAGATGTTGGAATATTGTTCATGCACTGTTGAGTAAAAAAGCAGAGGCAACATAATGTGTTACCGATATGTACGTTCACTGTATTACAGACACTGTTCGAAAAATACAACCATGTGTATTTATGTTACCATAACGTTTACTATGATGTTTCTGTTGCCATGTTTATTACCATACAGATTAAATTAAAAGTACAACATTCTGAGTAGATATCTCATATTACAATGTGACACACATGCGGCTTAAAATCCGGTGTGGCCTGTACAAGTACAAAATCGTTTTTCTTTCTTAAATTGGAGCATGTGGCTTTTAATCAAGTGCGCTCTGTATTATGAATTTATGGTACTTCGGGGTTTTTTTACTACGTTTTTTACTCTACAAATTAAACACATTTTCAATGCAGTTAAATATAATAATTGATTAAAGAATCTGCTGAGGGAACATGCAACTGGGAAACCTCTTCAACCTCTTCTGGATTTACAGGATTCTGAAGGGGATAGGGAATGGGCACTTCTTTTATTTTATAAACAACAACAGTAATGGGCATGTCCTCTTATTTGCACCCTTGATGGTTAGCCTCTTCAATGTAATGTGTTTATAATATTGTTAGGGTAGGTTATTGATCGCATGACCTAATGTAATTTTGTGAACAAATATACAACCAATGGCATATGCTAATCATGCTATCAACACTTAGTTTGTATGAATTCTAATGCTCCCATATTTCATGGACCTTTTGTTAGCAGTCTAAGGCACACCTGTGCCTAATTCATGCTCTAATCATCACCTTGAAATGCCACACCTGTGAGGTCACATGGGTTACCTGGGCAAAGGAGAAGTGCTTCCTAACACAGATGTAGACATATTTGTAAACAATATTTGAGAGTAATTGGTCTTTTGTGTATGTAGAATATGTTTCATACCTTTGATCTCAGCTCCTAATTAAAGGTAGCAAAAACAAAAGCGTTGACTTTGTATCTTGATTCATTGTAAAATAGGCATAAAGGGTTTTATTATATTAAATGGACAACATTTTTCTTTTGTCTTCATCACACTCATTAATATCAGCATAGTATTTAGTAGAGGAAGTTACCAGAATTTATATTTCATCTCAGGGGATACTGCTATCGGACAGGGAGTCATGCACCACTTCCTGACAACAGTCATATCCAAGATTCAGTTTGGATTCAGTTTGAACCTTGGTAAGTGTCTCACATTCACTTGTCACTTTGAAGATTAACATGTGTCCATACATAAACGTATATTGAAGGGTAATTGTACTTTGGTTTATGGGTACTAGAAGGAGGAACAGGTTGAACTGTGCTCTTTGAGGGTGAGCCTGATCACATTGTTCCTGCTGCATCAGAGGTACTTATTGAGAGCAAATTCTTCCAAGTTGCAGGGAGAATTATTGGGCCATAACTTTCTGCATCATGGCCCCCGTTTCACGGGACTTGTCATATAATGATGGTATATAAATGAACAGAAGACCTTACCTTGAATCTTGATGCCTTTATAGCGTGAGGGGAGAGCTCTAACGCGGAGAGAAGCGAGAGAGCGGTTTACTCACGTGGTTTGATCTGTGAACGCTCTGCAAATACAGAGAAAGAAACCCACCAGGATTCAACATTCACATACATACACAGTCAGAGTACTCACGGTTTCAATGGTGAGTCAACGGTTTGACTGGCGTCTGAATTCAATGTCTGAGCGAGGAGGAAGCTCCCACTTCCCGTTTTTATACCGTGACGCGGGATTCCCCTTGACCTTGACGTGTCAGGACTAAGTCCAGCTGTAATTCACACTTTCAATGGGGACCTGGAAATGGTAACAATTGTTCCAGAAGACTGTCCTGATCTGCACATCAGGAGCATCAAAAAAATGGTATACAACAATTTTTTCCAAAGCAATTTTGTTTTGTCTTGGCATTAATGACCTGTGTAACAGAAGAACTTTCTCAGGAACAGCAGGTCACTGTGTCCAGTCTTTGTGTGTCTTAGGATCTCCCGACAGTCACCAAAACAAGATGGCTACATAATAAAATTCTAGTCCATGCGGTAAGGGTACCTGAAACATTATTGTAATAGTTGCATTTGCTGAACAGTGTTGTGTACCTTGCCTTCCTTTAAAAATTTTTTATAATTTATGCACATCTGAAGAAAAAGAAGAACTTGAAGCCTGATTTTCAGATTTTCAGTCACTTACATTTTGATAACATAATGTTTCTTGCTAGTAATTACTGAACACACAAAAAACAGCATTGTTAATAATTACTTTTCCACTATTAAGATAAATAGCAGTATCAAGTCTACATAACTGTGTTGTGTTCCATGAAGCACATATTCTAATTCACAGATGTTTGTAGAATATGCACATTCACTTGTTATCCAGACACTGTGTTTCAGTGTAAAAGGAAGGGATATCCCTTGAAAACACACCTGCATGACAGCATATACTGCTCTACAACAAATACTGTATATTTTATATTTATAAACATAAATGTTTCTGTAAATAATTTAATAAATTAAATTGCAAGGTTTCTCTGAGAATTACAATATAGAATATGTCTGTTTTGTTAGGTAATTGGGAGGATCATGCGCCAGATAAAACAGTTGAGGAAGGGATTGAAAGATGTGATGGTGTGGCCTCTACTAACATCCAGGCCAGATGTGGTCCCTCTTCTTTTCCCCAGAATGGCAGAAATGGTGTACACTCCACAGGTAATTGTTTTTTTGGGTTTTTTTTCAGATGAATTGGAAAGCTTTGTTTATTGATTTACTTGGAATATCTTTCATGAAATTGTTGACATTTTGTTCAAGTTGACATTTACGATGACTGTAGTAGGCATTCCTTTTATCAGTGCTAAACAGTTAATAAACAAAAAGAATTATTTTTTGTGACTTTATTGTGGTGTTTCAGATGCTGGTCAGTGGCCAGTCAAGGAAAATGATGAAGATGAAGAATTTGATGTAGAGACCAAGTGCTGCATAGCTGGGTGTTAGAGCCAAACTTTAGGAAAATATTTTTTGAATTTTTTTGTTAATATTTTGAATAATATGAATAACCTGTTATTATTGAAAAAAAGTCAGCTTTGTTAATGCTGAATTTCTATTGGTCAGTACGTAAGTTTGGTGCTGCGCATGTGAGAGTTTCTTTGGTAACAAAAAAAACTGACATGTGTGCAGCTTAGTAGCATGTAACATTTTGACCGTGTTCTCATCTTTATTCTTATGACTGATACATTGTCTGTGATCCTTTAGCTTATGTTCTGCTGAATAAAATAAATCATCTGTCACAAGGAATTGGTGTCCATGAGAAAGCTTGCTAACGGGGTGGATGTTTGGAATGGATGTGGAAACGAGTCAGAAATTCACCTAGTCTGTGCACATAAAGAAGTAGTTAAACTTATGAACCAAACAGAAAATATGCCACTACATTAAAGTAAAAAAATTGACTATCACCCAGCAAAGGAAGCTAAGTTGAATCACTGCTAGCAAGAAGCTAATTGGAGGACGCAGCACAAGCCCACCTCAATCATGTTGTGGAAGTGCTGGTAAAATTGTCTTTTACCAGTGAACCCAACATTTTACTTTGCACCAAAATGCAACACCAGTTTGGATAGTGGGCAGTTTTGTGCTGTGACAGGACCAAAACAGTTTAACTGAAACGAGGCTGGTAAAGTGGATTGTCTGAGTGGAAACCTCGAGGGAAGAAGGAGGAAAGACATTGTGGTTGTAGCGCGTGATGACCGCCAGAGGGCTTGGAGGAAAAACCACATCAGGTAAATTAGGACAAATGACAGCAAAATCAAACGAAATTGAGAGGCTCTTAGTCAGTGAAATTTTGCCAACCATAAATGAGACTTTAATTTGGGTTGAGGATGATAAGGTGTGAATTGTCAAAAATTGTTTGATGTGGTTGTTTAATAAGTCTCTTTAGATTAATCCATATTGAGCAAAAAATGTCGAGAGCTTATCATCGTTATTAAAATAAAATTAATCGCTATTTGATATGATATCATTTATCGGCCCAGCCCTAATACCATAGCATTTTGTTAATCATCTGTGTTGTCCTGAAATGGTACATTTTTTGTTTAATCCATTTTCCTATACAAAAAAAGAAGGTGAACTCATCCAGCTAAAGAGAAAGTGGGTGAAAAGACTGATGAACCTCAGCATCAGAAATTGCATCAACGAAAGTGCTGGGCACAAAGGGCACATTCCCAAAGAAAGTTCATAGTAGCCTGTTTTGTGTTTTGAATTGCAGCACTCTCCTGGGGAGCAGTGATTTGCATTCCTGGTAGGAACTTTGATTGTGTGAACTTGCTGCCATTTTGGATAACAATATTTACTGATAAACATTGTTTATCTGCCTACCCGTGTACCGACCCTGCCTGTTTCCTTGTGACTATTCCTTGTATTGTGGATTATACCCTGCTGGAACTTTTGTTACAACCATTCTACAATAAAATCTTTTTCACTTTCATTTATCATCTGTGACTGTGCATTCCCTCGCACCGTGACAGCATGAGCGAGCCATCTGCAAATGTCACATCAGCGGTTAACACGATGAAGAATATGTTCCAACAAATGATGATTACCATATAGAGGTAACAGACTGAGATACGAAATATGAGACAAGTGGTGGAACACTTTTCTGAAAAGCTTTAAGTGATCCATGTGGCTGGGCTGGTTATTAAAGCTCAAGCCAACATCTCCAGCTCAGCACCACCACCAAGACTTACTTCCCCAATGATTGTCACTGGTCTTGCTCAACCTCCTGTGTTCACTGGGGATCTGATTGCCTGTAATGCCACTGAATCCTCAAGCTCCAAGCTGCTAAATTTCCCTACGAAGAAGCAAAGATAGCATACATTATCACAAGGCTCAGTAGTCACACACTGGATTGGGCCACCTTCCTCTTAGAGCAGGACTTTAGTTTGAACACCAGGTATTTTGGTGTGAATCATCACAGAGTACCGGCTTCACGTATTTTAAACATTCCCCAACGCCAGTGATCAGTTGTGGACTATGGTATAGAATTTCACATGCTGGCAGCTCAGAGTGAGTGGCCCTGCATCACCCACACAAGTACATTTTATCAGGGATTAATTGAATCTAGGAAAGATGTTTAAAGAGTTAACAGAAAGATGAGTGTACAGAGACTGGGGGACTAATCTCAAAGAATCCATCACATTGGCCAGTGTACTTGATGAATGTAATTTAGAGAGATAAAGATATCCAGAAGCCAGTGCGAATAATTGGTTCCAGAAGCCAGAATGAATCATTGGAGCTTCATCATCGTCTATCATTTCGCTGCTGTAGAATCATGGGAATGGACGCTGTGGGAGTTTAGTCTAATTATTAAGACTATATAACGAACTCTGTCCCCAGCTGTGTCAAGGAGTCTTTAATGTCTGTTTACCCTTTATCTCTCTTATCATCTCTCTCACCTCACCTTCTCTCTTCTCTCCTCCTCTCCTGTCTTCCTGTTTGTGTTCTCATGCCATTGTTGTATGTAGTTCGGTAAAATAAACACTTTCTGTCATGAAAACCCTCCTTACCTTCCTGGTCCGCTAAGGACCATTCTACGACAGAAAGACACCTTCCCTCAGGTGCCGTGGGTTCCACCGTCTACGCGACCAGACTGTCTCCTGCCCTCCACCCACACGGGACTCAGCAGAGTCTAGATGGTGGCTCTCAGGACTGAGCCTCCTCCGGTGAGTTGTCTTTCAACTCGCCAGGGAACTCGCTCAGTCACTGAATATGCTGAGGAATTCCGTAACCGAGCGGCTCTGGGGTGGTGGAGTGAAGCTACTGTCTGTAGCCAGTATTGCGCTGGTTTGGCTTCCCAGTTGAGGGAGGAGCTGGACCGCCACACGCTGCCGGGGACACTAGGGCAAACGGTTGGGCTCAGCCTTCTAGTGGAACTCTTCCTCCTCAGTCCACCTCTTCCCAGACTCACAGGGTGTCCGGGTTGCTCCCTCTCCAGTTCTTTCTCTCCCTCCGAATCTCCCTCTCTGTCTGACACTCGCTCACCCTCCGACACTCGTGCTCACTCTACCCCTTGCTCTCGAGCTCACTCTATCTCAGACTCGCACTGTACCTCCGACTCGCACTCTACCCCTTCCTCCGGATTTCTTTCGCCCTCCGGCTCGTGCTCTACCTCCGACTCACGCTCCACCTCTGACTCGCGCTCTAACTCCGGCTACCCGCCCTCCGGATATCTCCCTCCTCTCAGTTCTCTGTCTTTCCCCGGTTCTCGCTCTCTCTCTCCCTTGGGTACTCTCTCTCTGTTCGGCTCCCTACATGCAAATCTTTCCCTCGCTCCATCCCACTCTCCTGCTCTGTCTAGTGCGCTCTCTTCATCTAACTCTCACTTTCTGTCCAGCCTGCCAACTCTCGTCATCCAGGTCGCTCTCTCCTAAACAGTCTTTTTTTCTCTCTCTCAGTCAGGCTCTCCCCTTCAAATGAGTCCTTTTCTCTGTCCAGCAAGTCCTCTCTGACCCGCTTTTGTAGAAGGAATATTTTAGATCCCCTTCTTAAATATGAATCTCTGAGAGCACAAAGAGACAGGAAATTCCGGAGAGGCCCTGTGAAACATGGGTCCCAGTAATTGAAAACAGCTGTGGAAGGACAGAATATGTTCATATGTGAGTTGTCCTATAGGAAGAACAATGTATGTATGGAGTCAGATGTAAGGGGAGTAGACTATGCAAATAGGTGGGATGTCTTGTGAAGAAATGTATAAAAGATCATGCATAGGATCGCTCAGCGTTCACATTGAAGTTTTCAATAAAGCCTGTTATCTCTGAAACCAGAGCCTTCTCCTTCTCTCCTTCAAAATGATCCGCAATGAAACTGATCCAACATTGATGGTGACCCCAACGTGATTTTGAAAGGAAAGAATGATATCGAAGAAAAGGAAGAAAGAAGGTGACGGCCTCTGCGGCCCCTCAGCTGACGGCACAAACAAGTGGCAACTGACAAAAATAAGCAAGTTTTGCTTTATTAATTTAGTTTGTGCAGTCTGCAAGGGACGGCCGTAGTGGTAAGGTCATGTTAAGAATTCCCTCCTGTTAAAGAGAGACTGGGCTCTGATTTCAGAAAAAAAAATGCATGTATTTTTACTAATTAATATTACTTATGAGGTTGTGCACACAAATTACTAATAATCCTGTTTGACTAGTTGAGAGGGCCTAGATGGACAGCTAGGGCAGGAAAGTAGAATTAATTAATGTCTTTTTTATGAGGAGCATCCTAGAAAGGAAGCCAAAAATCTGTTACTGCCTTTGCAGTAATTATGAGATACCTGTTTTATGAGGAGCGTCCTAGAAAGGAGCCGAAATCAGATTACTGCCTTTGCAGTAAATTATCGTGATATCTTTTTTTTATAAGGAGTGCTCAAAGCATCAGTAAAGGAAACTGCAGGTGCAGATTTGTGATCACTGAGGTGTTCGTCGGTTTTTGTTATTTGTGTATGTTTAAATGTTTGTTTAGGGGGAAAATATAATCTAGATATTTACATAATAAGGTGATAATAATAAGAAATCTGGATATTTGTATGTTTCTGTGTATATGTGAAATGAGACTGAATGGAATGCCAGACTGGAAATTCTATTTCTTGAAACCTTTCGGTGCCAACAAACGGAAATTGATGAGGAAAGCTATCATTCATTAAATATTCAAGTATCATTAAGATATGAAACGTTGAAATTCTTTGGGAGTACCCCCACCGAAAAGCCGGATCATTAAATTGATCTAGAAGCTTGCTTTTTGGAAGAATTTCAATGGCCAAGAGGCATTTCTTTCATGATATTCTTGTAATATCTAAAGAATTGTACTGAGCATTTGAGGAGCTGTCTGTGTGAGTGATGGAAAAAAGGAGGGGGCCAGAGGAAAAGAGAGAGAGAGAGGAGGGGTGAGTGCGCTCTGTATGTGTGTAGGGGCAGCAGGGCAGAGGGAAAAAAAGAGACACAGCTGGCTGTGTGTGTGTGCTTCTGTAAGAGAGGAGAGAGAGCGAGAAATTGCTACAGAGAGCAGCACGGCTATTTTGAGAAGAGAGACAGAGAGTGCGGAGAATAGGAAAAGTCCCTACTAATAAAAAACCTTCATAATCAAAGCAGTGTGAATGAATGAGCCCAAGTAAATGTGTGAATGAGACATGAGCCCTGATTTGCAATATGCAAAAAAGGGACAAAATACTAACAGATGAGCCAATTAGAAGCGGGACTAAGTGAGAATGCAAATAAGCCCTGATTTTCAATAGGAAATCGGGGCCAGCCACAAAAAAATAAAGGCTTGAAGGGTGTGGTGAGTGGATGTTTGTACCCCTGAGTGGAAGGCATTAAATTCAGGCCACTGACAAAAGGTTTTCACCATATAAATTGAGTCAGTAAGTGAACACAAGCACCAAGTACAGACATCGAGTGTGAAATAGCAAAATTAGCAAAACGAGAACCAGGGCATCGTCTCCTTTAGAAATTTTAATTGCAAAAACATCCCTTGTGTAGGGAAACAATATATGAGGTTTCAAAAAAAAAAAAAAAAAAAAAAGAGAACCAAAAAATCTGAGAGCTAAGTGGCCAGTTGTGTGCAGAGATGGAATGCTGATAAAAAAAAAACCCAAGGTAGAGGTTAGAAAAAAAAGAAGCGTGAGCAGAGGGAGTTGAAAAGAAGGCAAAAGCAGGAGATTATCTTTGTTTAAGAAAGGAAGGGAAGAGTTATGTAAAAATAGAAGAGAGGACAGAAAAAGGCGAAGAGAAAGATAAAACAGGGAGCGTTGTAAGAAAAGTGAGCACAGGAAAGGGTTGGGGGACCAACCCCCATTAGATTGCTATAAGGACGTGGACATAAAAAGGACTTGGAAAGTTGGGAAAAGATTATGGGAAAAAGGAAAGTATAAGGAAGAGCAATTTCAGAAGAAGGACTGAACAGGATGTGGGAATGCCAAAACACATTAGCCGACCCCTGCACTCGACACCTAAAGTTGAATTAAGTGTTAGAGAATTTGACACTATGCATAAACTAGATTAGTGGAACATAGAAAGAGGCAGAGGAATTTGGAGAAAGAGGGAATCAGTATGTCTCATGGGCTACGGTAGACCTGGGGGCCTAAGTTAGCCGACTCCCAACCAGTCATGGAGGAAAAAATGGTGGATCTGGAGGAAATGAAAGGGAGCAAAAACAGTTTAGAAAGTGGAAATATGAGACAGAGGGGGAACCTGAAACAAAAGACGCTTTGCTGGCCACAATTGTTTAGACAAGCAATCATGAGCGCCATACCTCATCCTGTGAAAAGCAGACTGAAAGATGTTGTTGGTCTGTGTTCAAATTCGCACAATAATGCAGAACAGATGTCGACCCTTCCTCCTCCACTTTCTGCTACAAATCTTCAGCCTCCTAATTCTTCTCAGCTGCCAGCACCCGTCATGAACGCAGCCCGTCAAGATACAGACCACGGCAAGCACCAGGCCACACATGTTCCAACTAACTCCGGAAGGGATAGGAGGGGGTTGGCAGCTGGCCCCTCAGGAAAATAGTCCAGGGCAGACTGACCCCTGGGGAGTAAAGTAGGCAATTAGTGGGACCCTGAGTCATGTTTAAGTTCTCAACAAGCCTCACATCTCCCTATGTTGAGTAAATATGCAAAGACTGTCGGATTCTCGGGACAAAAGCAGTTAATTACTATGACCGCTCCAGTCCTTCTACAAACCAACAACAAAAGTGTAACTTTACCAGTATTGGTTTCAGATCAAACACCAGTAAACCTTTTAGGTAGAGATGCACTGTGCAAGTTAGGGTTGCAAATCTGGTGTTCTCCTCAAGGAGTGTTCATTGATATGGAAGGGGTAAA
>JBBMFX010044914.1:0-11421 GCA_037832545.1 Rhabdalestes septentrionalis
TTTACTTTGAAAGGTTTGACGCCCATCCACTTCCATTAAATGACTATCAGACTGCCACGGCTAAAGCTAAAAATCTGCGTTTGTGTTCTGCTGAAGAAAAACGTCACCTTCATATTGTATGCCCTGGGGGTGAGCAAATAAACATCAATTTTTCATTTTTGGGGGAACCGTCCCTTTAAAGAAAGTGGAGCTCTCACCTCTCGGCCAGTGAGGACATGGCGGGCCAGTTTGACTTTGGCAAAGTTGCCCTTGCCGATGGTCTTCAGGAGCCGGTAGTTGCCGATGTGCGGCTGGTCATCCGAGGAGGAAGCCATGGAGTTCCGGCAGCGTGCGCCCAGGGAACGGCTCGACACGCTCGTTCCCTTATCCGACCGACTCGCCGCCAGAGACGCATGCTGCATACGACACAAAGAGAATTAAAACAAAGTTAGCACTGAAGCACAATCAGAAGTATGATTTAAGAACTAGGATCAGAACCAGAACTGGCCTGAATGGAACAGAATCATGACTAGGAATGAAAGAACCAGGAAAAGAAAAAATTCCAACAGGGATGTTCTTCAACACTTCTTCAAAAACAACTCAAATTTTCTCATAATCACTTAATGCAAGACATTACAGGTGCCATTTACTTTGGATAACCCAAACATTTTTCAGATGTTCGGATAAAAGCTACAATAAAAACGGCAAAGTCTTGATGACATAACTGTTTTAATAAGATCACTGTGTTCTTGATTCAACGATAATCATGAAATGTCATCTGTTTTCCTCTGAAATTTCATCATCTGTTTACCACCAAATAAAAATTTTAAATCTTTCATACATATGTATTTGAACTGGTAGCATTTCATTTACATATAACATTTATTACAAAGTTCTGAGAAATTTTATTTTTATGTATATATATATATATACATTTATATTTACGACATTTAGCTGTAGTGCTCGAGTAGTCCATGTCTGTATCTTAGACCTATAAAGCTAAACTTTACCAGTAATTAATTGGAGACAGAAATCACTGCAACATCTACTGTTTCAAAAAATGACCTGGAGTGTCTTGCCTTGAGAACGTATGTTATTGCAGTCTATTAATAATATTATTTTACTACATAGCTTACAGTTATGGATTGTAGACCATATGTTTTGTTCAAAATCTGTTGGCACACCTTTACACCTCACATCAGTGTTCAGAAGTTCTTCAGAAGACCACCAATGAGCAGGCATTATTCAGGAGGCTGATTATTCTCAGCACAGTATTGACAATAACATGGTGGTGGCAGGTTTGTGTATGTGTGTGTGTTGCACAGGATGACTTATGGTGCATTAGTGCTGCTGGAGCTTTATGGTGAGTGGAGCTGATAAAATGGACAAAGGGTGCAGATACAAAAGACCTGATGGAAGTGGAAATGGAAAGGAAAATGTTTTTTTTTTTTAATCTTTTATTTTTTCATAATTTTTCTTAAGGGTAAATCTAAGATTGGGTTATATTCTTTAAAAAGCTTATTAGCCATTGATATACATTGTGGGAATAATTGTTACTCCAGTGTTAGAGACGTGTTTCCCTTTAAGGCAAGAGTGAGGTTCTAGTGCAAATAGCTAAGAACCTTTTAAAGAATATAACCCATTCTTAGACTCACCCTTCAGACAAATGATGAAACATTTTCCTTCAGTCCACATTTGCAAGCAAAAAAAAACAGTTAAGGGGATTTTATTTCTTAAGACACTGTGGTAGGTCCAGATCCAGAAGGGCTAGAGGAGATTGAGATGTTTCATCATTTAGCATCATGCTGTAAGCCCAGAGGGCCTTGTGTTAGCCAACTAACAGCCTCCCTCCAGCCGGTGCAATGGCGCAAGCCACGGGATGAGACTGAACTCAAGAGGCTGGAGCCACAGAGCAAAACAATGTTAGCCTGATGTTGCTCTCCATTTTTAAACATGATGAGGAGCCTTTCTGCTGTGTCGGATAACAACATCAACCCAGAATCCCCACATTTCTTTCCATCTCTAATCACGATAGTCCACTTCAATTTTGCTTCACACTCATAACTAAGTTGAGCTGGCCGCCTAGTAAAAGCCACTGGCAAAGAGTCAGCAAACGATCAAGTGATCGAGATATTGATCACACATACACACATAATACTGTGTGAGCTAATGGCATTAGGCTCTTGGCACAGTGTTTAAAGTAAAGTATCCTATTGGTGAACCTCACAATGAGGGCACCACTGAGGATTCCCTGAGAGTGGCACATGCTGCCAGTCCTAATTTTGAAATCTGACATCCAGGAAAATTCAATACGAGACTTAAAGGAGTAAAGTGCTTTGTTCAGATACATGGAAACATATTTTAGCATTAGACCTAAATGGACGGTGCTTTGTTTCGGATTACAAAGTATCTAAATGAATACATGACATTAACATTAAACTAGGACAACAGGACAAAGCACAGTAGTAGTTTCAGTGAACAAAAACACTCACACACACACACACAAACACACACACACACACTCACACACGTGTGTCAAAGCAGTCGTTTCCACTGGTAAATGATAGATTAATTTTCATAATTTTCAACCTTTGCTCTGGCTGTGGCCCAATTTAGCTTGAACAAAGTTAGACGGATGAAGCTGACCAGGACGGAGAGGTCAGTGTGTATGTGTGTGTGTGTGTGTAAATCTGCATGGTAATCCAGGATTAGCATCCTCTGGCATTGAGGTTAGAGTCTGGCCCAGTGTGAGACAAAAAAAACCATTTAATTTCATTCTATTTTAACCAAATCTGAGTATGAACCTTTATCAGCCCATCTGCATGTGTTCGTGTGTAGTAGATCTCTGCAGAGCTATCTTTGAGGAATGGGGAACTCACACTGGATATGAAAACACACACATACATAATGCCCTCCATCTGTGCTACACTGCACATGGTCACGTGATCGCAGAACAAGAACAGAGAGAGGGAGAGAGAGATATCAGACTGTATTAGAGATATGCTGAGAGAGAAAGAAGAGAGGCAAATGAACAGAGAGGGAAAGAAAATCTAATTATCTAATATCTGGCTGAATATAATTGGATTATAGGGTCTATGTTTACTGTCCTTACCCACTCGCTCCTGGGCCTCTTACAATACACCCCACATTTCTGTTCTTCCATGCTAACATGGTTCTTCCATACTGTTACTCTCTTACTAACTCCTTTTACACTCACACGAATTTCTACCACACTCCCAACACAAACATGCAAACTCCTTCTACACAAACTCCTTCTTTACTGACTTTATTATTATTTGTATTATCATTACAACTACTATTATTTATTTGGCAGACACTTCTATTCAAACCAACTAAGAATATGAGAACACATTCAAGTTTTAGGACTTGGTGAGAACCAGAGGAGAGTTCTAAGCACTAAATCTTTCTGTGAGTAGTGCACTATGAGAATAGGTGCACTCTGATTATGAGTCTTTAGGAGGTTTTTGAAGATACATAGAGGCAGGGAACCACAAAATGGAAAAGTCTGGACTGTGTTTGCCTTGTGTGCAGGGATGGCAGAGCCAAGACCATGTACTTTGGTGGCAAGAGTTAGTGACTTGAACTTCATACGGGCAGTCATGGGCAGCCACTGTAGGCCAATCAGCAGTAATGTGAAATGCCGAGCTGCTGCGTTCTGAACCAGTTTTGGTTTTTATTATTGACATGAATAAAGACTTTAAATTTCCCTTTCCTATTTAGGCTGTAGAGAATTAGCATGAGTTAGCTTGGAAAGAGTTAACATTAGTGTGTTGGGACAGAAGGAGTTAGCACGAGTGTGTCAAGGGTTGATGCTAGCATGGAAGATTATCTTTATCCGGCCTGTTTCTCCTAGACATAATTGAGCTCAGTTTAACATCAACATGAGATTTTGACCATTTTCTCTCACTTCTTAAGTTCAGCTCCTGAGAAAGTCTTCCTCTAATCTCAGTTCCCAGTATAAGATCTTAAAATGCTCTTTCTTTTCTCCCACTGCTCTGATCTTTATTTATCTCGGATAATCAGATCTTACGATAAACCCTAAGATCCGAATGAAAACTTGGTTTCTCTCGTGAATGAGTCTGAACAACATCTGCTATTTGTCTTAGTGATCAAATTCAAGTCTCTGCTACCAAAGTCAGACAATTTTGACCCATAAGGTTATTAAAGAGAAGAAAACCAAGAAGCCAATGAGAGCAGCATAAGATCTTCGGTCTTAAGTTGGTATTTTCTTTTGCTCCTGCTCTCTTCTAAGAGGAGGGTGTAGGAGAAACAAATCAGACTTTAAGAATCTTCAAATAAGATTATTTATTTCTGATCAAACAAAGAAAACACTGTTGTGAGCAGCGAAATCTTCCTCTGGGCCCACAACACTCTACACTCTTCCCATGCTAACCCATACTACACTCATGCTAACCCTCCAAACAGTAGGTGATGAGAGGGGCATGCCATTCCCCTTGTTAGCAAAATTACCAAAATACATCCCCTTGTTAACCTGCCATTATATCCCATCAGGATATCCCATTAAAAAAACATTCCTCACATGCTGATTCCAACACTCCAAGTCTTTTTGCATTTATGCTAAATCTAGAGCAAGGTAAGGTAATATTGGTTCATGTTAACTACTTTTAATATTAGCTTCAAGGTTCAAATCACCAACACATTAGCATAGCTGTTTGACAATAGCTGTGTTTGCTTGTAAGGTTTAAGGGGGCATCTGTTGATAAGGGTTTCAGTGCATCTTTGGAAATGGCACTGCTGCAGGTCTACAGTTTTGTAGACTCCCCCCCTTAAATCAAAGTGAGAGTCCTCAACCATCCGGATTTAATTTGGACCACACGTTAAGATGGCAGCAGGGACTCCCTTGAAAGCGAGCATGGTGGGGAAGTCTGGGAGTGCCTCTCTTTTCCGGAACAGGAAGGCAGGACCCATGTGCCGTAACCCTGGGGTAGGTATCCCTCCTCCTGGAGTGCCAAAGAGAGTGCTTGTCTCTGGAAGTTCATACACACAGCCATTTTTGTTTATGTAAACTTATCTATCTATGCTCTGGATGTACTTTGGCAAGACTTTCAATGAATGTTAGGTTAGGCACTGTGGAATCTCTGTTACCTTTCCATGCTTTACAGCTGAAGTAAAAAAATCTATGATTGGATTGTCCTCTGACTTAGTGGAGACTAAGGTCTTGTGGAGAGGTTTTTACCCTAAAAATATTAGAATATCAGCACACTGGTACGAATAATGCCAGGTCTCAAACCTTACAGAAATGTAAATAGAAATGGGATGCAAATTCACACTTGCAAATTCACATGAAAGTTTCATTAAACAAGGTATTGGATCTGAAAACAGGACTGTGTTCACAAAACTGTTCTAGTTTTTCAGCCATGTTGTGTTGAGGGGCATACTTTGCATATCAAGCTGTATCCCACTAAAATCATCCTTAAGGTTTCATGCACACAAATTGCCATGGCAATCGTACTGGATGTTTCCGAGCCAGTTTTATCCCTTTCCCAAGTGATAACTATCAAATTCCTGTGTAAAAGGGGCCTTTGCCTAGCATAGCTTCATGTGATTAATTTGACTTGAGGCCACATATTGTCATGATTTCAGGTTTTTAGAGAAACTCATTTATATAACATGTATGGTCAAGGAGAGAGCAAACTCCACAAAGTGACTCCTGGCATGTTTCAGCAGTGATTATGACGATAATTGCAAACAAACAAAATAATCACCTGAAACAAATAAATATTTTTGACAGTAGGTCAAACGAGATTTTTACTTTAGTAAAGCTTGTCTAAGAGTAACTACAAAAGAAGACATTTGAGGGTTTGAGGGCAGAGCACATTTCGGTCAATTTGGCAGAGCCTCTGAGCAGCACAGGCATGTTAAATGAGGGTTAAAACTAAACCTTGCAGGAGTGCATTAGCCCCCACTCCAATCACACTATGTAAGTCTTCGGCTCTGCCGTACACTCTACTGCATCAGCCCAGGCTCACTGGCACTAACACACCTGATTCAGCACACGAAGGGTCCAGTAAGCTAATGAGCTGACTCAAGGGTGTTACAGCAGAGCCGCGTTAGGGAACCTCTAATACACTCATACTCATACACCAAATACGAAACCAAACGCTGCAGCCCAGGACATTCCTCACCATCATCACTACAGTAGATGAATTAACAAATTAAATTAATCAATCAAAGGACAAATCTATGTATTTTCAACATAACACTGTAGCACCATTTTTCAATCTATCTAATCAATCTATCAATATTGATTAATGTATCTGTCTATCTATATCTTTCTACCTGTCTGTCTAAATAGATAGATAGACACATAGACAGACAGATAACTATTATAATAATAACTATTACTGTGATTAATTACTGACAAGAGCAACAGAGGGCACAAACATAGGTAAGCCTAGTAGCTAGCAAGAATGCATAGCCAGGATTAGCTAACAAGCAGTGTTAGCAGATAGCCTGTGTTAGCAGACAGTTACTGTTAGCAAACATTTAACAACATTTAAAATATATAAGTGAACTGATGGGGAAAACGAATCTTTAGGATCAAATGTATTTACATTACAAGGCTATGCTAGCTAGATAATTCCTGAAAAGGGTTGTTGAAGAGAGACATAGCCTACATAATCCATTCTCATTACTGTATCTATAGTGAGAGGACTGAGTCTGGGACTTTGTCCACATAAAAGAAAAAATTATAGCGCTATGTAAGTGTGTTTGAATTGTTAGGATTCACATTTTCACTCTTTGGATTTGAGGCAATATGTGCCAACCCTGTTCCTGATTCTACAAATACACATGCAACGTCTTCCGTCTCAAAAAAAGACCTGTACATCACACTAAACACCCAAATATGTTTCTCCAAATCCAGGCGTGCTGGGCCATGGCACCAACACACCTGATTCAGCTCGTCGGCTCATTAACAAACCCTTTAGGAACTGGAAAAATACCAAATTGTGCAGAGGCTTGGCTGCATGCGTGTTCCGATATTGCAGAATCTATTCTTACACTGATATTACTGTATGCATGGACTGATGATATGGCATACATACTGGGGATAATACAGTATAGACCTTGCCAATAGTACAGTCTGGTGCCATTACAGGCCTCATTACAGCATGCAGTTTGTTTGATGATGCAACAACAAGATCTGGTAGCAAACTGGATTCCTGGAAAAAAATATGGCCATTTTGAAACAGCATACATGGAAATTTTTCTCTTATTTGGTTTCTGTATGTTGGCTATTCATTTCTATGGTCCTGTATCAGGCCCTTGATGGAGGGGGGTGTATGTGTGAGTGTTTTTTGGGGGGCAAGTACTCGGAGCGTGACGTCATTCTGTGTACCGATCGAGGCGTTGTTCCCCCCACTCAAGCACCCTCCGCCCCCAAACCGTTTTCTGACAAAGCGACGAGGGAGCAAAGCGTTCTCGAACGAAGAACCGCTCCAGCCAGCAAATCCCATTCGCTCCAAGCCCTGAGTGGGCGGGGCTTGTTGGAATACGGGCGTAAAAATAAATAAATAGATAAATAAATAAATAGTTAAATGGCACCTCGGTGGGGATACGTAGGGCGCATGCGCAGCTGTTCCGATCTCTACACTATGCGGATAGACGGCTGTTCTATGTCCGTCGATTACACGTTCAAGGAATGAGAAAGAAAAAAAAAACACGATCCAGAGCTTCTAACACCACATGGGCAAACGTTACTGTATAACCCCCTTCCACACACACACACACACACACACACACACAGACACACATACATACAAACACACACAAAACCCCCATCCCACCCCCAGCACCATCACCACCCTGCATTCAGCCAGACGAGCAAACCAGGGCCCGCTGACACGAAAAAATGGAGAATGCACACACACATAAACACCCATAGATACAAAAAATGGAAAATAATGCATGCAAATAAATAAAAAAGGATGCAACGTTGCACGCGTGCATGCACATAAGTGCATGCGCGTGCGACGGTGTGCACATGAAAGACTGCAGAGTGTGAAATGCACGTGAAGGGCAGCCGAGGGGCTTGATGAACACGCATCCGCGCACTTACGTGATCCGAGCTCCGGTCAGTGGCGGACGGCAGAGCAGACCGAGAGGACATTTTATTTTATTGTTATTATTATTATTATTACATATAGTTATTCATATAATTTCCCCTGAGATTCCAGACGAATAACGAGAGAAATGCTGCTGCTGCTGCTGCTGCTGCTGCCGCTGCTGCCGCTGCTGCTGCTGTCTCCTTGCTTTTTTCTTGCACCCAGTGTCAGACGGAGGGCCGGGGTGGTGGTCTTGGTGGTGGTCGTGGTGCTGCAGTCGCGCCTCGGGCCCTCGTGCTGCAATCTCGCGCTACCCGGCCACGCCGCGCCCGCCCGGAGAAGCCCCGCGCGCCCTCATGTCGGCACGTCTCTGCGGATCTCTCGCGCACGGAGGATGCTCGTCAGGACAGCCGCGTCTTCATCTTTCGCGTCGCAGTCGTCGTACCGTTCGGTGGTCGTCCGTCGTCTTTCGTCGTCGTTTCCCGTCGTCCTCTCCCCCGACGCGCGTGCACACACGAGCAGCGTTCTAGAAGCGGTTCTGTGGCGCGCGCTCTGCTCCTAACGAACGGCGACGGTGCCGCGAGCTCCGAGCCTCATGTCCACCAGAGAAAATAAACACCCGCCCCCCAGCAGCGGCAGCCCCCCCCCTTCTACAGCAAACCATGAATATCTACACCGCTCGGTGCTGCGCGCTCTCTCTCTCTGTGTTTGTGTGTGCGTGTGTGTGTGCGTGGTGAGGGGGGGTTGTTCACAACGGAAGCTGGAACCGGATGACGAAGACCCGACCCCCCCTCCCCTTTTATCCCAGCTGCCAACCTCCCGCGCGAGATTAAAATATCTTGGTCTGGAGTGCACGTGCACTATAATGTACCTGTATTGATAAAAAAAAATTAACACTGGTGTGATAAGGTAGATCGTAATGCACCACTAATAAACTGGCCCAGAGAGTCCAATCCTGTCACGGGAAGCAGAGTGTAGAGACACACCTGTGAACAAAAGTATTGGGACCATTCCGCAAACCGAGACGTTTTTGGCACTACATTATAGCACATAGATGTTAATATGGAGTTGGTCCCGCTTTGCAACTAAAACAGTTTCCTCTTCTTGGCAAACTTTCCTCAAGATTTTGGAGTTTCTGTGGGAATTTGTTTCCATCTTTTCTGCTGAGCATTTATTAGGTCAGACACTGATTTTGGACGAGAAGTTCTGTGTTGCGATCATCCAAAATTTGTTGGATGGGGTTCAGGTCAGGGCTCTGTGTGGCCAGTCAAGTTCTTCCACAGGAAACTCACCCAGCCACGTCTTTATGGAGCTGCTTTGTGCACTGGGACACAGTCATGCTGGAATAGAAAAGGTTCTTCCCCAAACTGGGTCCACAAAGTTGCAAGCATGGTGTTGTCCAGAAAGCCTTGGTCTGTTGAAGCATTACAATTAATACCTTCACTGAAGTTAAGCGGCCATCTGAATTTAGTAATTATGAAGTGTTATCTCTCATTTTGGCATATTTGAGCCATTTTTGGGGTGGTTTCACATCTATTGCATGTCCATTTTTTGGACTAGTTTTACTCTCAGAGCACCTCTGGATACACCTGGGCTATATTCCAGCCTGTATACAACACAGGCAATCGAAAGTGTGGCCAAACAATTAAGATTTTCTCATTTGTAACGCAGACTCAGGTTTATAAACAAGATTTACAAAACAAATTTAATTTGCCCCACATTTACATCCATTGTGCATTTTGCACACTTAGCAATGTTGCCAGAATACAGTGTCTGTGATAGTAGGATATTCATTCAGATTTGTACTCAAAGTCAAAAAATCAGATTTATTGTCAATTTCTCCCCATATATTAGACATACAGAGGAATTGAAAATACTTTTCTCGCGGTCCCCCAGCGATGCACAACATAACTAACATTACTAACATTATCTAACATAACTTAAGGACATAAATCTAATGCTAAACCAACACCTAACATTACCTAACATACCTCAAGGACATATATCTAATACTAAAACAGCACTTAACACTAGTAACATTACCTAACATAACTTAAGGACATATATCTAATGCTAAAACAAGGCAGGAACACAGGACAAAGATTACAAGACAAACAAAAACACCAGAATGTCTCAGCAGCAAATGTTCCATATGTGCTGTGATAGTACATAAGTTGTGCAAAAAATGTAACTGTGCAAAAGATGAGCTGCAACTATGGAGACATGTGATAAAAGAGACCTCAGCAACTTTCTGAACTACCAAAATTCAGGAGTATATGTAATTAAAGCGCAGAAATATATGTGTACTGTAGCTTTTGTCGACTGGATTAAATGCATTGTCCTGTTGATCATTGCTCTTGTGGTTTTCCTCCCCTCTCTTTTGTTCCCTTTTCACTCTGTGTATTGTGTCTCTGTTTAGTTGTATAGTGTTTATCTTTTTGTTCTTGTGTTGTACCATGGTCTTGGAGGAATATTGTTTCCTTTCATGGTGTCCTGTGTGTGTGTGTGTATGCCTGAAGCGACATTAAACCTTCTTAACTTGATAAAAATTCAGTTGGTTTCACTTTAAAACAGTTGACCCATATGGGTGATACAGAGGATGTGGTCATAAAAATAACCCAAATGACAACAAGAAAAAAGGATCTATGCTTGAATAAACAAATGGTGTGATATTCACTTACAAGGGAATACCACCAAACTGGTTAGGTGTAAAACATTTGGTCCGAAAGACAGTTAGGATTTACCATTTATCATCCAGCACTTTTTTTTATCTAAAATGTCATTCAGTAAATGAATTCTGGAGCTCCTGATAAAATTAACACCGGAAAAGCACCAACTGTATTCTTTAAACCAATATATTTATAATGTTACAGAAAACAGTGTTGTCTTTTGCTGTATTGGTGTATATTCGTTATTATCAATTATACATAGTAATGTTTTACAGTGTGTATATAAACCTTGTCATTAACCATTAAGAGATAAATACATTTCACTATATAAATGTTTAGACATGTTAACTCATCTTTTACAGTTGCACAAAGGAAGTCTCGAGAGCTAGAATTTCACTTTTAAAGTCTATGAAAATCCGCTTCTGATGATGCTTCTTTAAGGTGGGATGGGTTGCTGAAAAAATATACAGCCTTTGTGGCAAACACTTGATTAGTAATTATGAAAGGAAGGCAGATAGCTAATGGTACTGCTACTAAATCAAAAGTCAGGTCCAGTGTTTCCTGTGAATCAAGAGTTTGATGTGGTTGTTAGTGAATCACTTTGGTTTGTTGAATGGGGGATTGGTGAGTTATTTTGGTTTGTTGAATGGGGGATTGGTGAGTGATTTTGGTTTGTTGAATGGGGG
>JBBMFX010044932.1:0-11421 GCA_037832545.1 Rhabdalestes septentrionalis
AGGAGGGAGACACAGGGACAGGTAACCGGAGAACATAAGTTAAACTCAAAAGTAACTTTATTAATCAAAGAAAACCGTCAGGTCAAAAACACAAAACAGGAAACAGACAGGGTCAGGATATGAGGCGTGAATGAGGCGAAACCAAGCTAAGGAACTGAACACAGGAGGGGTTTAAATACTGACACAGAACAAATGCTAAACAGGCTACAGGTGCAAATCATGAGTAAACAGAACCGGGAACAGGACACGTGACAAAACAGAACAGAGAGGGCTTCAAAATAAAAGACAAGGAAACAGGTCAAAACAGAACTCAAAACCCTGAACACAAAATGAAACGGTGACCCTAAATGGCCACCGTTACAATATGTTTTATTTAGCACATTATGTAAAATTATGTAGCCAAATTAATGATGTGATTAGGCTGTATAGAAGATAATGACCACATTCGGAATACTGGCCAGAACTACTCCCTGAATAATACCAGTAGGAGAAGGGACTAGAGATCCTATTTCTAAAAGAGCCCCTTACAAGGCTCAGGGTTACTTCTCCATTTATATCAATCAAACTGTTACTGTTTAAAACCAAGAGCTTGCTTATTCTGATCGATCAAAAATTTGTCTCAACCTGCAACACTGTCATCAGATGGTGTTCTGGAATGTGAATGCTGATAAGAAATGTCCATTTGGGCAAGACATTGCTGAAACCTTACTGAGCCACAATTCACAAAACTTTCAAAATCTGTGTTAACAGGAGTTGGAGATGCAGGCGCGTCTGCATGGCTTGTCCTCCTCATCTGGCCTTAATGTGGACTCTCCTCTCCTTCAGCAGCAGCCACAGATGAGTGCAGGCGAGCCTCTCACACACTCGCAGACAGAGCTGGGTGGAGCCATGTCCCAGACCTCCTCCTTTCTCTCCATGCCTCCATCTGGGTCTCCTGGACTGGCCCTGGCCACTCCGCTGGACCTGGGAACTCTTAGTTTCTCCGACTTCAGTGAACCGGCAAGTATGGGCCTGTACCCTGATGTGAGTCTGCGGGACATGCTAATGGAGGAGTGCACTCTTTCCCCTGGAGCAGCCCTCGACTCCCCAGGAGCCTCAAAATCCAGCAGCCGCCGCAGCAGCCTCAGCATGGAGGAGGACTTGTGACAGGACTTTCTAAACCAACGAGTGTTACACTCAGGTCCTGGAATGTCACAGTGTTTTTACACATCTAGCATGTCGCTTTCAAATCATGAAGGCCTTTAAAGTAACTGAGCAGTGAGTGACATGCTCAGAATAGGAGCTCTGGGTCTAAGCCATCTGTTTTCATGAGAAGTATGAATGCTTTTTCAGAGTCACTTTTTTTCCCCTGTTTAAAACACAAATGTTCCAGAGACAATATGCTTTTCCTCCAAAAGGAACTGGGTGTCTCTACTCCTTCTTATACATGTAATGTTAAATAAAATTAAGGCCACTGCTGTAGCTGTTGGAACAAAACCTCATATTACCAAAAAACTAATTTTACCGGTGAAAGGAAAAAGTATATTTACTTATGAGGAACATTGTTGATGCACAGTGTACATCTGATTACACTGAAATTGGAGAAAAAAATTTGGCCGTGACAGGGGTGATAGTTATCGATACTATTAAATCATATTTATTAAATAACATTTATTAATAGCATTAAATAATACTCAAATTGCAGCCAACTCCTGCCAAAGACACCTAACTGTCACACTTCAAAGAACTGGCTGGTTTGCATGAGCCATTTTGGTGAGCTTTCCAGAGTTAATGTCAGTTTAATGCACAGCACTATTAGCTGAAATGGAGCATTTATGTAGCAAGAACCTTGTTTGTAATAACAATTAACTAATAATGCTGATAACAAAGCTCTTTTAACCAAAAATATATATTTTATTATGTTAATAATATATTTTTTTGCCTGTGTTCTGCACAGTTTGTCCTATGTGGCAAAAAGGATGCATGTGTGTTTGGCACTTAGACAGGTCACCGTGAATCATTGAATATTGTGTGTGAAATGAGATAATGCCCTAATCTCTGCAGTGCTGTTGCCCTCCAGGCGCCAGTTGCACCAGCTATATCCAAAAGTTCAAATGTAGGCTAGACGATTGAGAGTTCATTATGCACACTTTAAATACAAAGGAGTTGCAGGTTAAGATATTTAGTATGTACCCTAATCTGCTTTGAATTGAAAATGGACAGAGCAAAAAAGTGACATTTTTTCAGGAATGAGGTTAGACAAAACTAGTGCTGGAATCTTGATAGCTTTGGACACTGCTTTCATTAAATGAACTCCAGTTGCTTAGCAGTTTTATTCACCCCTCACACTGATGAAATGTAAAATGTTTCATCTGAGCTTCCTGTTTCCTCATGTGGTTTCTCATAGAATAACCTGCTATAATGTTTCCTTAGCAGTTATCTTTGAAAGATGATGATCTCATACAAGTGGCTGATATATGAGATGATCATCTGACAAAGATCATTTAAATGTAACAGCTAAAATTAACACATTAATTCACTTTTATTTAACTTGTTTAAAGACAACACCGTGAGAAATAAATGAGTGTACATATTGACATGCCTCTATATTGCAAATGTGAATGTGTGGTATATGATTTGTTTTTGTCTTTGTATTTATTTTATTTTTTGTTGGGGTTTTTCTTTTCTTTTTTTTTTAAATGTTTTCTATCTGTAGGGAGTTGGCCAGGGAAAAGAGGGAAGAGTGGATATCACTTCTTGAACTCTTTGATAGAATTTTTTTTATAGCTACTTAGTTTACCATTGATTAACTTTAAAGTTACTGGTAACTTTAATGAAAGAGATAGAATGCAATACCAACAAAGCTACAGTTTTAAAGGCAGAAATGTAAAAAAAAAATGTTATATTACGGTTATATTGCATTATTATATTTTTAACCAGGGGGTTGTATAGATATATTTTGTTTACAAGTCGCAAAAAAAATTCTCTGTGATTTAACAACAGTTTTTATATTAAAAACCTGATATTTCCTATGATGACTTTGTAATAGTAACTGCCTATGTACAGCTACCTCCACCTAGACTGTTTGTATCTGTAGAGATCACTGTAATTGGAGTATTGAAACTTTTACCAAGAAAATTTACAGCCAAGCTCCCATCCTCTGAATAAGCAGCAATAATCCAAGTCCAATGTGTCAGGATTATAATAGTCTATATTTAGAACAAGAAAAGGCCCATAGAAAGATTTTAGTATGTCCCTTACTCTGCAAACAAATGTAAATACATAATTTATTACCAGAAATTTTAATGGCTCAATGTCTTGGTCTGCATATAACAGAACCCTGTGATATTTTTTTTTCCAGTTCTTTCATTATGAAGGACTAAGGCACTGCAGTAATGTCATTTTATCTACATTGGTAGTTTACCATTAGCAGGTAATGGTGTTTGTATCTCGCTCGGGTTTCTCATGGCTAAGTGATTTCTTTAGACATTTGTTTTGATGAAGTTTGTACAATCTGTGTTGTTAACAGACCAATGTATGATAAAAAGACACAACTGTGTCTCAGACAAACATGGAATATGTTCATGTAAATAACTTTCAAAAGGGATTTTTTTATATTCTTCAGTTCTTTCAGTTCTTAAAAAGTACTTCACTTTTTAATTTATGGCAAGAAATGTTTTATAATCAGATTTTTTGGGGTGTTTTTGTGCTTACTCCAATAAACTGGATAATATGCAATAAAGATATTTTCACCTTTTATTCTCTCAATTTACTTGTTATGACAAATACTTTTTTGCTACCCCTTGGAAAGTTTTGTGACGATAAACTAACTTGTAATTAATCTTTGACCTGTACTGAATGAAAATAATGTATTTGCCTGTTATCCGACAGTTTACTAAATTGATTGCATTTTTATGAGGAACACATCTAAATCTCTCAACATATTTGAAAAGCTGAGATATTAAAGAATATAACACTGTAATGTCGCCATGTGGTAACGCGTTTACTAGAGTGTAACTAATGCATTTTTGCAAGTGGGAGTTGCATGTTTACTGTGGTAACTGTGTGTGTGTGTGTGTGCATGAAGAGAAACAGGTCCAAAATAAATGGAGAGAGAAACAGATTTGGACACAGGGCACCAAATACAGCAATAAAAGAGTGGAAAAATTAAACAGGAAATTCAGATCTGAAAAAAGCCCTCTGCCAAAATGTTCAGTATCTGATATTTTATCTTTCCAAGGTGCAATCATTGAACTGAACAGATTTACTTTATTCTTTAAGATCTGCTGACAATATTTCTCCTAAATTCCAAATAAAAATAATATTATTTAAGGAAAATGACAACACATCAAAACAAGAGGAATGATGCAGTAGGGTCTGGTCCAGCATATTCAGGTGATTTCCCTGCTCAGGAACACCTGGTTCACCTCACAAGGTAATTGTTACGTTTATTGAACGTGTTTGAGGAGAACCACCATCGAGCTGCGTAAGAACCTCAATGACCAGAGGTGCCCACACTTGGCATAGAGTGTGGGATGCTTGACTTTGGACCAAGCGGCCATTTATTGGTTAACAGGCCCTTTCTAGATGTTGCTTTTGTACCAGGTGCTTTCTCGCGACCATGTTATTTATTTAGATGGTGCTCTATTTTTTTCATGCGATTTTTACAATTTTGTGTTAATAATACAGACTAATGTACCTTAAAATGACACAACTATGTCTCAGATAAATGTGGAGCATGCTCATGTAAATATCTTACTAATAATATAACAATAACAGTACATAATCCTATTAGAATGAAGGATAGATAAATATTAATCATTGATTATGATTTACATGATGTAGAGTCAGCCTTATGGCAGCAGCTACTGTTGCTCAGTGTTTGTTTCTAAACTGATTAGATTATAGAGTGTATGCTGTTGGGGTCATTACAGAAAGATCAGAAAGAAAGCCAGGATACACATTCACACACTGCATATTCTTTAGGAGTTCTCACGCTTCTGCTAAATTCAGAAATGTCATGTACACTTAAGACCACAAACCATAAATATGGACTTTGGGACAGACCATTAGCAAGAAAGGCATTAAGCTGGTCTTGAAAAAAGTTTAAAGTGTGTACATTTTCCCCTGATGTTCACGAGAAATGTCTGTGTGGTTTTGTGTACCAAAATAAACAGAAGTATTTATTTGTGGACATTTTTGTATTGTGCATTGTTAGAAAGTAGTCTGGGCTGAAGTTGGAGTAAACTCTTGCGTTAAGTCTGAAGTCCTCTGGGTATTAATTGAAATGTTTGTGATGTCCGTATTTTGTCTTTTCAAGTCTGGTTAAAGTCAGACTGACTAAAGCCACACTGTCTTCTGAATGCCTCGCAGCTGATGTAACCAAGCAGAGCTTCAGGATGAACTGAGAGCTTGACGGAGCTCAGTACTGTGGAACAAAGACAGGCACCAAGATTTTGTGAATCCTGATGTTTTTTTTCTCTTGCTGCTGTCTCACGTCTTTGAATGCTTCACAGAACATTGGGGCATTGTGTCATCCCAGCCAACAGGAAACTTATCTGGATTGCATAATAAACGTTGCTGTACATTAGGGCCCAATCAAAACAAACTTAGTCTACTAAGCACCCTGTGGCTAAACTGAGTTTGTCTGAATCAAATCTATGGGGTCAATATTCAGTGTGTAAAGTGTGTAGGTGTACCATACAGATTTAATTGTTAGGGGCAAGGGCCACAATCAAAATAAACTTTCTTATGACAAAACACACACACACATGGAATCAGACATTTCTAATCATTTGAGATTATTGGGATTATTGTTGGACATAGGTGTACATCAGTTAATCAAAAAAGCCCTGTTTTCTGGAGATAATGACACAGAAAAAACTGCAAAAATCCTTTTTGTAATGTCAACAAATTTTGTTCTAGTCCTGCCATCTCAAAAAGTACTGATATAGGGGTCATTCTTATGTTCCCGGGGGCAATTTATTAATTCTTTGTAATTTTGGAAACAACTCTATCAATACCTCAAACACCCTTAATTACATGTGAAAGGGAAAACCCATGTTTTCTCAACACATTTTAATCGATCAATGTCAAATCTACAATAGGTTTTAGTCATGCTTCTAAAATCACTGTAGTACTGAAGAATGATATATAAAAATGATGGCAATATTAGGAGTTGGGAACATCCAGGGAACAGTAGCTTCCCATGACATCCCATCAAAATCATAAGAAAACAAATACAATGAGAAAATAAAATGTAGGAGAAGAAAATAATATCTGTAAAGCCTGCATATTTTAACTTTTGTACTGTAGCAAGCTAAAAGCTGATTTAGATTTATTTTATTTTATTTAGATAAAACACATCCTGTATGAAAAAACAAACAGCAAACGCGCCTTTTGTTATTTAAGTCTTATTTGACTATGGCCCGAAGACGGGCAAACTCGTATTATGAATTCGGCTGGTCCCTCCTTAGTTTCGATTGGCTAATACGCTACTGCCGCTGTGATATGATTGGCTAGTAGTTCCCCTCGTAAACAGTCTGCCCAGAGCGGTACAGAAAACAGAGCAGCTGGGTGGAAAATAACAGTCCAACGTTGGTAGAAGCTAATCATTACAATTTATTAAATATTTTAATTATCCTTGTTTTTTTAGGCTTACAGCAAATGTATATATATTTTTTAAAAATTATAGACGGAGCCTATTTACGGTATTTCGTTGGAATGGAGAAAACTTCTTAATTCAGTGTAAAAACAAAGTTAGCATCCGGCAAGCTAGCTTTAGCAGTGATGGTAAGTTTGCTAGCCGGTCCCTTCACAATACACATAACAGATAAATTATACAAAATAAATATTAATATTAAGCCATAACATATTTGAAAACAAATCTCTGTTGGTAGAGTTTTGCATTGCAATTTGCTTTACAGTGTTCTATTTTCAAGGTTGTCTACGTAGCTAGGCTAATTGGCTAACAGACCTCAGTCAATCCTGGCAAACGTAGTTTTTATTTAATTTATTGCAATTCTTATGTAGTTAAACCAAAATATATACTTATTACAAACGACTTATTGGTTAAAGTCTGGTAAGCATAGTCAGGGCTAAACTAATTCGTACTGAGCCGGTGATTGTAAATAATTTGGCTGCTATATTTAAATCTGATATTTGATTGTTAAAAGTAACGAAAGAAATACATTAGTCTTGTATTTCAGTGGATATTTTTGGATAGTAAAAACTAGCTTGTGAGAAGCCGTTTCGTCTTTTTTTTACCTCTCTTTTCATTTCATAATTTAAAGGAGAGTGAGATGTCTGATGTGGATCAGACTCCAACTGTAGAGAACAGCAGCATGGAGGAGGAGAATGCCCCCCTGTATTGCATATGTCGGAAACCAGACATCAACTGTTTCATGATGTAAGGTCACTGAAATGTATAATGTGGATTCCATTTACAGCGGCATTTGCAGTAGTTTTCACTTTCAGGTTTATTGTGATTGCTAATGCAAATATCTGTTCTTGTTCATGCAGTGGCTGTGACAGCTGTAATGAGTGGTTTCATGGTCACTGTATAAATGTGACTGAAAAGATGGCCAAAGCTATTAGGGAGTGGTACTGCCAACGATGCCAAGGTGAGTGAACTTTTTAGTTTTTTTTTGTTGTTTGTTTTAATTCCCATTGCTGATTTACCTGGAGTGGACTGTAGTGAGCTGCTGCAGTGGCTTTACAAACTGAAATGATGTTTCTCTGACATTCAGACATGGACCCTTCTCTTGAGATTAAATATCGGTCCAAAAAGAATCGAGAAAAAGAGGCTGAACCAGAGAGATCTGAAAAACGGTCCAGTACTCCAGATTACAAACTTGAGAAGCGCCGAGGGTCTAAGGTGAGTTTTGACAATATATATATATTTCTTATGTATATAACCTGACTATATTAAAATTGGGAATTAGTGGAACTTCAAATAATAACAGAACAGTAAAATGTTGGTGTATTATTTTTGTCTTATCATGTTTTTTTTTCACTGTGTGCCTCCTTTTTTATTATGCAAGCTGTGTAAGTAGCCTGTTGTTCTTGATATGTGTAATTATTTGTTTATATGCATCTGTCATGCACTGTGTACGGAAGAGCAGAAATAATAATAAAAAAACAGTTTTAAAAATGTGTTGATTTATTTCAAGAAATGGTAATAAAAACCCTGCTATAGAAGTTTTACTGAAAAACATCTTAATGTAAACTGTGCTTGTGTGTGTCAGGTGAAGCGGTCTGCACGCATGTGTGGTGAATGTGAGCCCTGCAGGCGCACTGAGGACTGCGCTCAATGTGACTTCTGTAAAGACATGAAAAAATTTGGGGGCCCAAACAAGATCCGGCAGAAATGTAGGCTGAGGCAGTGTGTAGTCCGTGCACGGGTAATTTCTACAATTCACGTCACCAATTACTATACAACATGCACAATCGTTTTAGAGAGGAAAAATATATAAATACAAATTGGGTCAATATCAAACATGTTGGACTAAAGTTAACAGTTGTCTTGTAGTGTTTAAAAAAAGCAAAACAACAACAAACGATGAAACATTGGCTGAAAAAACCCACAGTGGTGCTTGAAATTTTCTAAACTCTTCAGAATAATCTGTATTTCTATAAATGGATATGACCAACAATGTCAGATTTATCTTTTAGAGTCCTAGAAATAAATTCAACTATCCACACTAAACAAAAGAGACAAAAATATTGTATCATACATTCTGGGTTTCCTTACATGAAAATTCTAGAATGTCACATTCTGAAATTCTTCACAAATGGTCAAGCACCACTGTATAATTTGACAGTGCTATAGTACAGTGTATGTAGTGCTGTCAAATAAAGAGACTTTAATAAAATGTTAAATTTTATGTTAAGTGCTGTTATTTATTTTGAATGTTATCTCTATAGAAAATGCTGCGTGTTCGCGATGAGGAATTTTCCCTACGTGAGAGAAGGGACAATATAATGCACAGAGACAGGCGATACTCAGACGATTTTGATGAGAATGAGATGGAACTGTACCAGCAATACAAGGAGGAAAACATGGTAAAAACTGTTCCTTAGCGCTAAGGTCCAAGCATTTAGATCAATGCAGTGACATTGCATTTTATGTGAAAAGGCTGGACAATATGATGTGGTCAGTTATTGGAAACTAAAAACATTGTAGTAACAAGTATCAAATAGCTAGCTTACAAAATGGCTTTATTTATTTTCATTAATTAAATAGTTTCCATTTACTTTTTAAATAGTAAAATTTTGCCATATCTTAATTTACAAAAATCCCTTGAACTTGTAACCTCTTTATATGTGCTCTCTTCTCTGTGGTTAACTTGTTTTTGTCTTTTACATTTAGCCATGGGACAGCGAGGATGAAGATGGGCCTATTTACAGTCCCGTCCCACGCAAAAAAGCAATAAAAGTTAAACACGTTAAGCGACGAGAGAAGAAATTTGACAAAAAGGTACAATGACTAAATATTTACTGTCACATATTTACATAACACTGGATTATATATGTTTATTTATTAAAGCAAATTTAATCAAGGTGCTCTGTGGAATTCTGTTTAAAATCATGCACAGAAAATAATTGCAGTCTTAACATTCATAGGAAATAGTCCAATTCTAGCTGAGAATGCAGTACAGATGTGTTTTTGTTGATGTTTTTTACTCCATTGCTCCCATGTTTGCCTACCGTAGAAGGATTCTCGGCGGCATAAGCAGAAACAGAAACACAAAGACCGGATGCGACACAGCGACAGACCCGGTGGACGCCATGGTGCAGATTTACGGCAGTGCTTGGGGCCAAACTGCATTGAGACAGCACGCTCAAACTCCAAATACTGCTCTGAGGACTGTGGCATGAAGCTAGCAGCCAAGTAGGTTCACCACACTGTGTAACATTTTATGTTTGGCTGTGATGAGTTTTATGTGTGTATTAAAGTGATGGTTTGACATTTTTGCCTCTAACATGCATGATACCACTTTTTAGATTTAGGTTGTATAGATAAGAGTATGCCATGCATTGTTGCTACATATGAAGTTCTGGCTGAGATTTTGTGAAAAGATTAATACAGTTGAGTCAAGTGTCTGTTTAGTTTAGGGGTGAAATTATGAAAATAGGATTTTTGGATAAAATATCACTTTATTAAAATCACACATAAAATGCTAGATTTGTACCGTCATGGGTGACTGTACTCAAGTCTTAACATTTACAAATTCCATGTCATAAATAAAATGTCTTATTATATGCTGGTATGAATGAGCAGCCGGATCTATGAGATTTTGCCACAACGTATCCAGCAGTGGCAGCAGAGTCCATGTGTGGCGGAGGAGCAAGGCAGGAAACAGCTGGAGCGGATTCGGCGAGAGCAGCAGGCAGCACGTATGCGTCTCGCCGAGATGGAGCGGCGCTTCCATGAACTGGAAGGGATCATTGCCAAGGCCAAGCAGCAGGTTGTGCAACAGGATGAGGAGGTGAGAGACCATGAATTTATACAAATTTCTATTAGATGTTAATCAGTCAAACTATAAATATAACTATCATTTTGGCTAAGAGTGGAAAACAGAAAATATGCCTTTCTATATCTATCCATCTTATCGATCTATCTTACTGTGGCCTAAGAAAGATCTTATCAAATATTTTATACAACATTTGAATCAGTTAGAATGATGCTGTAAAGCTGGGCAGCTGACTTGCCACTTTGACATTGATTCACTGATATTTTTTTAGTCTCCTTTCCAATACCCAAACAGCGCAAAACATTGAAAGGCACTGGTCATTTTTCATGTTTGTCTGCAGGTTAATGAAACAGACAGTGAGGATACAGACCTTCAGATCTTCTGTGTGTCTTGCAGTCATCCAGTTAACCCTAAGGTGGCGCTGAGGCACATGGAAAGGTGTTATGCCAAGGTATATTTTCCTGCAATTACAGACATAAAATCATGTTATTAGGATACTTCAATTGTTTGTGTGTGTATATATATTTAAAAAAAATTTGTCCGAAAAGGGTATTCGTAAAAATCACTATTTGTGCCAATCCAAATACTGCATTTGTATTTTTCTCCACCCCTAATGTGTATATATATATTGCTGCATGGTTAACAAGTTTATAAAAGCAATAATGTGATCAAACGACTTGTAGACAAGTAATAGCAACAATGTAATACTCATCATATCAAATGTTTTACATGTTTGTTTGTCTTCTTTTCTTCCTTTAATTTTTTACCTGGACAGTACGAGAGCCAGACATCATTCGGGTCTATTTTTCCGACGCGAATAGAAGGGTAAGAGTCACCCTTGATATAGCATGAACAGTCTCATGCTAGCTTACAAATATTATATGATAAACTATGGAAGATTATGAGCACATTAATTCAAATGGCAATTCATTTTGCAATTGTCAATTCAATTTTCAATCTGAGCATG
>JBBMFX010044941.1:0-11420 GCA_037832545.1 Rhabdalestes septentrionalis
GTTGACGCTGGAGATGCCGTGTCTGATAGTGGGCTTGGCCGACCTAGCAAGGTGGGCTAGCGCGTTGTGGCTGACAGTCCGGTGGGTATTGCGGGGAGGACGTCGAGAGCTGGACCAGATGGACTTTATGGAGTTAGTGTCATTGATGTTGAAGTTTCGCCGGGATCCTCGGTGGATGTACCTGCGACGGGGCTTGAGAGCGATGTCAGGATGGAGGTGAAGAGACACAGGTGGAGGCGCAGACAGGTAGAAGCGGAGCCTCAAGAGTTCGGCTGCGGAGTACTGCAGCAGAGCTGTCGCCGGGTGGTGAATAATAGATGACAAAACCCAGGTGAGCACAGACCACACATACACCTTGTGGATCCACATCTTAAACTGCGGAGTGCTGGAATTTAGCCGGCCCCAATGTGGTAGAGTTCAAACAGACGCAGTAGAAACTAAGGGTAGTAAACTAAGGATAGTAAACCGGTGAGCAGCGGCAGCCAAGCGCGCCAGCGTTCACTCAACCGGAAGTGTTTAAAAAGCCTGTAAACCACTCTTTGCTGGCCTTTTCTTTTTCTGCCCACAAAGGCACAAACTTCAGTTCATGTGCCACAGCAAACTGGTAGGCAAGCTTTCTGACCTCACTTGGTGACAGGCCAAAATAAATGTCAGCTGACCTAGTAATATATTCAACAAGCTGCTTTTCCAAATCAGGGGAAAAAATCTTCCTTGGTGTTGTATAGCCAACCATTGTTGTTGGCATGGCTGTCTGACTTTCGATTTCTTCTCTGGTAATCTTTTGACAATACCGAGTTAGAGTACGGTAATTTATGTCAAAATCCTTTGCTGTACTTCTGATTGATTTGTTCTGCATCTTTACCTGCCTCACTGCCTTTAACATAATGTCAGGTGGTGTACTGCCATGCTCTGTCTTTCGTTGATAATTTCGAACCATCTTACTTTCTTCCTTCCTTCCTTAATTCCTGCCTCTCCTTCCTTTCTTCAAAAACCTTATTACAAATACAAATGAATTACAATATCACAATTTTTTTGAGCATTTATTTGTACTGGGGAAAGTTGTCACATGTGACGACCTGCCCCAAAGTTAATGAGACAACTTGCCCCAAACTGACATTTATGCTAATTTTGGCTAAATGTCAGGGTTTACTCAACATAGCACATCAGCTGCAGTATCAAAAGACACGTTAATGTCTCCTCTATTTTGTGCAAAATAATCATTTTTAACATCTAAAGCTATCAAAGTTGTACTGAAGAAAATTTAAAGTGATTTATTTTTCCTTTTAGGTCAAAAAATTAAAAAATGTTCTCACCTCAGATTAGAGCAGTCTTGGCCACATGTGAACAGGAAGTTGACTATAGAAGAACAAGTCACACAAAGTGGCTATTTCATTTTTGAGACAGAGTCTCTAGTGTTGGAGTTATGAGCAGTGTGACAACTTACCCGTGTGACAACTTACCCCGCTCTCCCCTACTCTGAAAGTGGTATAAGAGTGACCAGAAAATGTTTGAGAGGAGAGAGGGCTTGGCCTGCCATCTCTCTTGGACCAATCTTCTTTATGTAATAAAGTAGTCTTTCCCCGACTGCAGCAGATTTTTTAAAATTAATGTTAGATTTGGCATTTGTTTCATTTTTAGCTTCTACAGATGGCGCCCAACGTGGGGCTCTGAAGGGGAAGCAAGGACTCTTGGCCTTACTGACATCCTCCTGAACATCTCCTGATCTGGCACAGAATCAGCAGTGGACAGATCAGCAGAGGGGGGAGGTGAGTATTACTGGGAGATCTGAGCAACTCTATTAAAAAGAACCTTATGAATTGTGTAAAAGTAATTAGAACTAAAATGGGTAAAGTTCAATTGGAAGTAGGTTGTTGGAGTCAGGGGAGGAGCAGCTTGGTCCAGAGGTAAGCATGAATCTGAACGCATATTTCAGTTCTATTCAGTCATGTATGAGTGGCTAGATTTTATGGTTTTTTTGGGGGTGGGGTGGGATTTGGGGGTGAAGTGAAATGGTATAGTGAAATGGAATAGTGAAATGGAAAAGTGAAATGGGAATATGGAATAGGCCTATGTCTCAACTTGCTGCTGTCACAATGTATAGAAATCTAGAATTGACGAATCTGATTGTCTTCTGCTGAAAGCTAAAGTGAGGGTAGGACAGCAAAGTTGGATAATTGGTGTTGGCCTGTGCTGAGGGGACCGGTTATGAAAATGTATATATATTGTGATCCAGGAGCACGCCTCACTTAAATGTTTACTATGACTACAGACTGGACAGTACGTTTTTACGTGATGTGAAGGCCGTATCTGGTAAGGTGTATTTTCTATGATATTATGTTTGGGTTTAGTTTAATGAGAAAAAAGTTAGTTTCAAGGGATAAGGTATTGTGGTAGTTTAGAATAAATATGAAAAGTTTGTGTGGAGCTTCATTGGGAAGGCTCATAGGTTCTGAGTGTGTGTGAGAACTTTTGGAAGTGAGTGAGTGGAAATCTACAAACTACAAACTGCTTCGAATGTCAGTTTAATACTGAAAATCACTCTCATCTTTTGGGGCAAAATTATTGTATCAATTGCTGATAGTGGTGGCTGAGTGGGATATCTACTCAACATGAACAGGGGAATAACCAAAAAGCAGTGGCTTAAAAAACAGCCACTGACTGAACCGTCACACAATTGGGGTGTTTTAATGGTACACAAGGTGTTTAACTAAGCACATAGTTGAAATTGGATCATTGATCATTATTTTTTTTATAGGGTTTAATATTACGCTTTAGAGTAATCGTTGATCATTTTTTTTTTTATAGGGTTTAATTTTACACTTTAGAGATTTGCCTACCGGAAAATGTTTGAGAGGAGAGAGGGCCTGGCCTGCCATCTCTCCTGGACCAATCTTCTTTATTTAATAAAGTAGAAAAACTGAATCTCTCCCAGACTGCAGTTGATTTTTTAAAATTAATGTTAGATTAGGCATTTGTTTCATTTTTAGCTTCTACACCTTCCGTTTCGGTCTCTCCCCTCCAAGTTGGAAGTGGTCGAGGCACTCTTCCAGTCAGTGTTTCTGTAATATGACCTCCCAGAGGACATCCTGTCGGACGGAAGTCCCCAGTTTGTTTCCATAGTGTGGAAAGCTTTCTTTAATAAACTGGGGACGAGACTTCCGGGAAGCCAAGTTGAGAGTAGATGTGTAGGTATTAGCTTCATCACATTCGGTTTCTAAAATACTCTCCCAAATACTCTCGGTTTCTAAAATACTCTGCCACCAAAAACAAAACAAAAAAACACGAAAAAGTGGACAACAGAACAAGAATTGTCGACAAAATACCAGATGGAGCCCTCGGAACATGAGGAGCTGGAGGACCAACAAGCTAGCCGAGAAGAAACCTGAGCACCAGAGAGGAATCTGCTCCGGGGAATGCAGGGAATGGCATCTATCACTAAAATCTCCATGAATTCAGAAAATATATACATGCAGCTATTTTGGAAATATAGGAAGATGTAAAGCGAGACTTGAAGGAAGAGCTTGTAAAAATGAGCAAGAACTTAATGGAAAGTTGGCCGTGTTTGATTCAAATTTCCAAGCGCACAGGCAAGCTATCAAGGAAGTGGAGGACCGAATCTCAGAGATGGAGGCAAGTAGTGTATTAATGTATGACTCGTTGCTATACTTGCTAAAAGATAAAGGTTCAATGATAAAGTGATTTGACTTAGAAAGTAGATCTAGATGCTGCAACATACATATATATGGAGTACCTGAAGATGCTGAGGGTGATTCAGTGGTAAAGTTTGTAGAAAGCTTCTTAACTAAGGAACTCTTGCTGCCCTCCAAATACAACATGCACATAGAGTTCTAACTCTAAAATCAGACCCTGGTTCAACACCAAGATCTATCATCGTAAACTTCCAGCAGTTCACTTATAAGGACACTGTTTTGAAACTAGCTTGGAAGAAGAGAGCTTTCATCAACAACAAGCCGATTTACTTTGATCACGACTACACGTGGGAGGTAATGGAGAAACACAGAGCCTACACCGGTATAAAAAAATGCTAAAAGAAAAAGGCACTCCATTCACCAAGATACAAATTCATTGGAACACTGGACTACAGAGAACAGGAGGAAGCGAGAGAACTGAAGGCGAGGGGACTACATGTGGCTGCTATTCAGGAGGATACACGATCCAACCTTGAGGGAAACATAAGGAGTACCTTCTCCTGACAGACTACAGGGACAGGTAAAGAGATGGGGACAAGAGCGAAAGAACGGCTGCAGGGGTATAAAAGGACATCACAACGGTAGGAGAAAATGCTGAAAAAAGACTGTTGAATGGTAAAAGACATAAGAGACTCAATCTTGAAAAGTTGTCAAAATATTTTCAAACAAAGTGAGTGAGTGTACAACATGATTCACCGATTGTAAGGAGTAAGAAAATTTTACATCTAGAATGTTTGGAATGTGTATGAAATTACCATTAGGGCAGGTGATTTCCCTCCAACCTCCAACAGGGACTGTAGAGGACTGGAAACCCTTCTAAAAAGTGAAGTCAGGATACATGTTCGGCAAAGTTTGCAAGCATATTGCAACGTTCATTTTTGCTTATCAGGGGAGATTTGTTTTTGTACATGTCAATTAAAGAATTCTGCATCAGAGGAGATGAACACAAGACAGGTTGGCCAAACATTCTATACAGTATACTTACATTATTAAAATAATCTCATTTAATGTAAATGGACTTCTGAATCCAATCAAACAAAAGAAAATTTTAACAAAATTAAAAAGAGAAAACACTGATATAGCCTTATTGCAAGAAACATATCTGAACAATTTGGAACGTCAAAAAATTACTAGATAAGGATTTAAATATTCATTTTCATCTTCAAGCGGGTCAAAACATTCAAGAGGAGTAACTATATTGATCTCCAACAGAATAACATATGAACACATCTCAACAATCAAAGACAAAAAGGGTAGATTTATATTGATAAAAGGAAAAGTGGAGGGGAATTTATTCACCTTATGTAATGTATATGTCCCTCCAGTGTCGGGGGTAGACTTTTACCAACAGGTACTGAATATGAATATAACAGAAGTAATAGGGACACTTGTGTGTGGAGGAGATTTAAATGTTACTTTGAACCATGATCTAGATTCATCCGGAAAGATAGCATTCCAATCAAAAAGATTAACTAGGAAACTGAATACTTTCTTGTCAGAAACTGGTCTGATTAACATCTGGAGATATCTAAACCCATTAACTAGAGATTACACCTATTTATCAGCGCCTCATTCATCATACTCAAGAATTCATTACTTTTTGATTTTTGAGAAAGATTATAACAAAGGTAATAATTGACATATTGGAACTATGGATGTATCAGATCATTGTCCGGCATTGACCTGTCATTAGATATAGATCTAAGAACAAAACTAAAATATTGGAGGTTTAACTCATTAATTAGAGAATTGTAGAATTTAAGAAGGACATATTAGAATATCTAGACTAGAGTTTAGATCGGGCCCAAAAAATGAGACCCGACCCGACCTGAGCCTGTGCACCTTGTGCCCGAGCCCAGCCCGGCCCGACACATTAACTGCAATTATCGGCCCGAGCCCAATTTAAACCCGACAATTTTTTAAAATATGTGGGCCGTTATAACACACGTTCTCAACTGTGGGTTCGTTCCTAAACACACTCTCCGAACTCCGAGCACACTCTGGTCCTTTGAAACCGTTTGTAAATTACAGGGTCTACCTGAAAACAGCGGCAGACAGAATTTTTTGGAAATACACCAGACACAAATAGGGCCCGATAATGAAAACGGCGCAACGTGCTTTCGTCACTGGCGCAACCCATCATTGCTGTATTTTGCGAGTGCATCGTTCATTTTTCCGCCAGAAATCTACGTTGACATTATAGCTGATGGCACTGAGCTGGGTGCGGCGGGACACTGGAATGAAGGAGTGTGGTGAGGCGCATAGCGCGAATTTGCTATTTTATGAGAAGTGAAAGTCATTGCGCCAATGACCAGGAAAAACCAGGTTTGTAGTCATTCGCGCATTGTTCAAAGGCTATAATATGGACGCCTGGGACATGGAAGTGTTGACAATGCGCCCACATGCAGCTTCTTTCATAAGCAGGAGCGAGCAGCGCACATTTAACAAACGTTTTCATGTGAGGGAAAACTTTATGGAGTCCTCGAAATATAAAATTCAAATGTATATCACATACATCACACCATGATTATTGTTAAAATACATATTAATTTTCAGTGATTTCTCCAATCAACTAAGTTTTGCGAGTATTATGACAAGTAACTGACCATCTATTTGACCAATAGTGCCGGACACATAGGTAAATAAATACACGTTTCAAGCTAGGCTGTCAAGAAACACGAAACAACATCACCAGCTCAAATTTTGGTTAGATATGTTTTATGTCTTCCTTACCGTGTTAAAGATAGTTGTGCTTGTCTAGTGGGACAACAGCTCCTTTGACGTCTGAGGGGTTGTTGCTGATTCAGCCCCCTTAGCGTGAGAGACCCCCCTCCGCTGTTCTTGATCCTGGAATCCTGTACACAGCGTCTTTACATCCATCATGCACGTGCACGCGTATTTCAAGGAGGTTGCGGCTAAGTAACATCGACATGGGCAGTTAATCATGTTTAAACTAAATCACAAGAAAGAACACATCTTTTTGACCCTATAAAATACTTTATTTGGAATAAGAACAGAGAAAACGTTCTGGGAAAATCATTGCTGCTTTGGGAACCCCTCCCCTGATTGAGCCTCCATGAGTTATAAAACGCTCTGGCATTGTATGCAGATTTGTTTAAGTGATTCTTATTTAATAAAATTCTTATTCAATGTTTATTTGATTAAAAACAATTTTAAACGTCTCATTAGTTTTAGGGTGTAGATGATTTTTATGGCACTGTTATGTGGTGTTTTTGAAATCACGTGTGCAATAACAATCATAACTACACTACACTAAATACACTCTTTTAAATTGGATAGGTGGGCTGTTACAATAAGCACCCCTAGCAAAGGGTTTGGGTGGATTCTCTCCATACCCGAAGATCAATTGTTTCCGTGTCTTCACCTCATTCTACACAGCATGCCACTGAGAATGCACTGGTTATTTAAAGGGAGTGAGAGTGTGAACTTGGTTTATTGCATGCTACGCCCAAGACACATCTATGACTAATTTTCTCATTTAGGACAACCCATTTGAACTATGCGCCAGGCGCGACATTCATTTTCCGGTGCAATTATAGCGCTTTGTGCTGGCCACTCCCCCAAAGACAACTGCGCTTCTGACTTCAGACAATGCGCAACTGACCGTGAAAATCAGGCCCATGTTGTCCCTACCCACGAGTTGCTGGAAATGGTTCCATACCTCTGACTTTCCTCGAAACTTGCTCAAAGTTAATTCTCTCATTTTTATTTTCTTCTTCACGTCTTCAAGCTCCATGTTGCACTTTAAGCTCTGCACAGTACAACAAAGCAGGACCAGTATAATGTGTGCCAGTGGCAGGAGCAGGAGCGCTGCTGTGCATGACATGCAGCAATTTAACTTTGCTAAAATATTCATATATTTTAAAATTTGGCATAGCTCCTCAACCAAATAGGCTAAGTAAGTAATGATTAAAAAAATCAAATGCTTGATCACGGCCCGACCCAGCCGGGCCGGGCTCGGGCCATGTCGGGTTCGGGCAGAGAATCTAAACTCTAATCTAGACCCTAATGACAATGAAGAAGTGTCTCCCACAATGCTGTGGGATGCCTGTAAAGCAGTAATGAGAGGAAAAGTCATAGCAAAAACCTCTTTCCTTAAAAAACAAAGAACTAGGAAATTAAACAATCTTCAACTTGAATTAAGAAAATTTGAATTAGACCATAAAATGTCACTAAACCCCAAAGTTAAAATAGAAATAGTGAAGAAAAGAAATCAGATTGAGGAAAACCAAAAAACAATAATATACGCCAAACAAAAATACTATGAGGGCAGTGGCAAATATATGAAATTATTGGCATAAAAACTACGAAAGCAACAGGCCGACATTTCAATATACAAAATAAGGGATCCTGTAGCAAAAAATATTCACTGCCAAATGGAAGAAATTAAATATTGCTTTAAGAATTGTAAACTATACTCACAACTAGGGATGTCCCGATCTGATCACGTGATCGGAAATCGGGCCCGATCACATGGTTTCTGATGTTACCTCCTGATCAGTACTCAGGTATGCGATGTTGTGTCAGGTTCATCTCGACCCCGCAGTCACTCGCCAGAGTACTATAGACTCTTACCCTGGACTCGCGTGAGTGACTGACTGAGTGGTGATTAGGGGGCATGGCAGGCGGCAACGTGATTGGAGGAGTGCCTGAGTGTTTGTATATTTCAGCCCTGCCGGCCTGAGCAGTAAGTTGTGTGTACGCCAATGTACCTGAGAGTTAAAGCAAGATGGGAGACAGAGGGTATCATGGTAATAATGCAAGAAGAATGGGTCAGAATATGTAAACAGCAATGGCTGACAACTAGTTCACCATCTTGGAGAATGTTTAGCTGGAAAAATGTGATTCACTTTTCAGCACAACAGCTCAGAAATCGCACTACTCTGACCAGACAAACTGCTGGAGGTCATGTGGAGGAATGATAGCAAACCATTATCACATTTTTTGGAACTATCCGTTAATTGTTTCATTCTGGAGGACAATTCATTGTATCCTGGAGTCTGTCTTTAAGAAAAAATTTACTTAAACTTTGAGATAATGTACCTCTGTGATCTGGAAAGACTTAAATGGACAGAACACGATAAATATCACATGCACGGCCACGTGACGGGTCAAGGTCAAGGGGAATTACGCATCACATTTTTAAACAGGAAGTGGGAGCTTCCTCGTCGCTCTGACATTGAGTCCCGAATGCCCAGTGTCTAACCATCATCTTAACCTTGAGTACTGTGTTGCTGTGTAAGTTTATGCACGTCGAATCCTGGTGGGTTTCTAACTCTGTGTTTTAAGAGCATTCACAGAATGACCATGTGAGTAAACCGCGCTCTCGTATCTCTGCGCTTGAGCTCTCCCCTCACGCTACATGGGCAAAGCTACTGAAGGTAAGCCATTTCTGTTCATTAGTGTTCTCATAATATGACAATAAATACTTATTGAGAATACTGTTAGTAGCATGTAAAAAGTATTTAACCAGGAAATGGGGTAAGAAGGATTTGCCAACAATAAATTAATGGATTGATATAATTTATGATATATACAGAATGGAGAGAATTACATTTAGGTTTAAAAATAAATTGTCAATTTGGTTTCGTTATATATCAGTAGTAAGGCCAGATTTTATATAAATAGCGGGACTACTATCCATCGCTCTATGCAGAATTACAACTGAAATACTTATTTTATATGCAGAATGATTGCTTTTTTTAAAACATTTGTTAAGAATGCCATCCCTGCTGTGTTTGATTTATAATTATGTGTAAATATTGAAGTTTGGTCTGTATGCAGACGAATATGTTAAATCCTTGAAAAAAATAAAATAAAATTAATTAAATAAATAAATAACAAACTAGAGGCTACTGTCAGCCTGACCTCGAGCTACCGCCCAGAATCCAACAGTCAGGCTAAACCGTCCGTTCAGGAGGTAAGCAGATTCCTCCGGGGGTACTGTCATGGACAGTGGCACTGCTGGGCAGAGTACCTCGGCTGGGCAGTGTATGCCCAGAACTCAATGCGCCACTCTGTGACCGGTCTGACGCCCTTGTGTGCTCGGGTATCAGCCCACACTCTGCCCTTGGGATGGAGCCACCTCTGATTTTCCAGGGGTGGATCACTGGTTCTGTAGAGTGGAGCAGGTGTGGGAGAGAGCTCACACATCTGTTCACAGGGCGGTTAGGTGATTTCAAAGTGTGGTTGATCAGCGCCGGAGGGCCTACATATAGGGTTGGGGACAGTTTGGCTCTCGGCCTGGGACTTCAGACAGAACACACCATCCATTAAATTGTCTCAGAGATACTTAGGGCCATTTGCTATGCTGGAGCAGGTAAACCCTGTCTCCTACAAATTAAATTTGTCCCCTCACATGAGGGTCTGTCCGGTATTTCATGTGTCTCGTCTGAAAACCGCACAGCAGGACTGCTGGACCAGGGTGGAGTGGAACCCAATTACCCTGGTATGCTCGAGATTGAGTGGGCCCCAGCCTACCGTGTCAAGTAGCTTTTGGACTCCCGGAGACAATGAGGAGGCCTCTAGTACCTAGTGAGTTGGGAAGGTTATGGCCCGAGGAGAATAGTTGGGTGCTGGCTTGAGACATACTGAGTCAGAAACTCATTGAAGAGTTTCATAGAGACAGACCGGATTGGCCCGCTCCTTCTCGTCGGGGTCATCCGCCCCACTTCACTGGCCAAATAGGTCGGAGCTGGGGGCCTCGCCCCTCCTTAGAGACTGGTCTTGGGGGGGTGATGTTACGGCAGTTCTAGGAGACACTTACTCTGGACCAGGTGAGAGTGAATGTGTGAGAGGTGATTTGGGGCGTGGTAAACCACAGGTGGCTGCGCTAGGCTGTGGATTACCTGGCAACTAATAACAAGTCCACCTGTGGGTGATCATAAAGGGGAAAAAGGATTCTTGTAATCGTGATGTGATTGGTTGGATTAATGTGAGTGTGAGTATTTCAGCCCAAGCAGTCCGAGTCATTCTTTGCGTGGACACCATCTTCCAAGGTGTTTTGTCAGTTTGGGGGCAAAGAGTCATCTGTATCACTGGTAGCTCTGGGACTTCACTGCACTTCAGGGGCTTGCAAGGAGAGGATCACCAGGTCCAAGCAGATCTGTGAGTCTAGGGGCTCAGTTAAAGTGACTCACTGCCTTTGTGTGTATATGTTTGCAGACAGAGAAGCCCAGCTTCCACAGGACCTCCAATAAAGAAAGAGCCATGGGCAACATTTGTGCGGGCGAGGAGCCTTTAGCACTCAAACTTTGTTTAGTTTGGCTTGAACATGATGCAAACACACAAACGCGCAGCAAACACATGAACACGCTGCAAACGCACAAACACGCTGCAAACACATGAACGCACAGCAAAAACACAATTAGCAGGGACCACAACGGAAATGTTTCAGGGGGACCTCAAAAAGTGACAAACCCATCTGGGACCTGATATATATATTTTCACAGCAGTTACACAGCAGAGGAAAAAATGCAGATGTGAGAAAAAAAACCCCCAAAAAACATGGGTAGTTTTACTTGCTTGTTGTCTACAGATTTTCCTTCGAGTAACTCTAGCTAACATAGCATTAAATTAATGTTTCACGGTTAAGTGTGTAATTCGTCAGATTAGTCTAATAATGTCCAATAGACCAATTAATTGTATGATCAGGATGTTAAAATAAACAAAAAAAGTTCACAGACAACA
>JBBMFX010044952.1:0-11420 GCA_037832545.1 Rhabdalestes septentrionalis
CAGGATTAAAATAAAGCTCTTTGTAATATTGTGTTTTAGGGCAGCATGATATGGACAGAGCACTCTTTCTGGTTTAGTGCTAATAGCTAGCCCCATGTCAATGGAGTTCAGTGACCTTCACAGCACATCCCATAACTCCTGTATGTTTGTGTGTGTGTGATCCAGTCTCCTGTCATTCCTACAGGTGTGTATTCCTTTGGCCTCTTCACCACGACCATCTTTGCCAATGCAGGACAAGTGGTGACAGGAAACCAAGCACCGCACTTTCTGTCTGCATGTCGTCCAAACTACACAGCGCTGGGCTGCCACTCCGCTCTGCAGTACATCTCAGAGCGGCGGGCGTGCACAGGAAACCCCTACATCATCGCCTCCGCCCGAAAATCCTTCCCATCCAAAGACGCTGCGCTCAGTGCCTATTGCGCCATCTACACAGTGGTATTAAAACACTTTACCTATACAATCACTGATTTACACCATCACAATCACCAATTTACACCATTACAGACACTGATTTATACTGTTTCAGCCATTGATTTACACCATTACAGCCATGGATTCACACCTGTATAGCCACTGATTTACACCATTACAGTCACTGATTTACACCATTAAAATAATTGATTATTGCATTCATTCTGTTATGTCACATCACTGATTTACACCACTACAGTCATGGAATTATATCATTACAGTTACTGATTTACACCATTAGTCACTGAATTACACCATTACAGTCACTAAACTACACCATTACAGTCATTAATTTACACTGTGACAGTCACTGATTTACACAGTTTTAATCACTGATTTACACAATTTTAATCACTGATTTACACTGATACAGTCACTGATTTACACTGATACAGTCACTGATTTACACTGATACAGTCACTGATTTACACAGTTACAGTCACTGATTTACACCATTACAGTCACGGCTTGCTGAATACATATGTAGACTAACATGGTGACAATCAGCAGTAAAGAAGAGACTTGGGAGTCTTTTAACCTTGTACAGTGTTTGCAGGTCAGAAAGGATTAGCTATTGGGCAGAAAAGGTGGTAACACCATGGTTTAGGTGCAGGGGCAACAAAAGCTGACTACATTACATTAAAGAGGATATCAGGAGATATGAGGCAACTGTTTTTAGGGTAACTTTGAGCAGGAAATGGGGCAACTCCCTGAGGGCACAGGGCACGTTATAATGAGGCTGACTATTATGAGGGTAACTGCCAGGAGGAAAAGAGATGATTACCATGTGGTGGTAAGTGCTGTAGGGAGCAAAGAAAGGGTGAAAATGTATTCGATTATTAGAAGAAATAGGTGATTATTGGTGTGGGGACCACCATGACCATTTTGAGCAGAAATGTTAACTATTGAGGATCAGGAGGTCTGAGGATAAATATCAACAGGAATTAAGATAAACAACATATGAGGTAAATGTCAGAAGTAATGGGATAAAAGTAAGGGTAACTGTCTAAAGGAAACAGGGTGGCTACCATTGATGTAACAGATGTGCTGTAACTATCAGCAGGAGAAAGGGGTAACTATGTGAAGGAGAGGGGTGACTATTGACAGGAAGGAGGGTAACTATTGGCAGGTAAGGGGGTAATTATTGCAGGGGGTAAGAGATAAGTATGTGACAGTGATTGTCAGGGAGTAATTGTTGTTGGTGAAGTTGCAGGCTGGGTGGAGGAAGCCTATGCCTGGGCAGAATTGAAGAAAATAATTAATTTGGAATTAAAGTAAAAACAGTAGTTTTTAAAATTAGCTGTATCTCTTTAAACATCCACCAGACACCAGTGTGAGTTACCTCACACCCAACAGTTTACCCAGCTTGCAGCTGGCTACCTTTTTATCACCACACAAATCTCAAAAGGGCATGAGGGTGGGCGGTGGCAGGTGTTTTTTTTTTTGAGGAGGGGTTGGTTAGTGTTTTTACACATTATTGGCACCCCCTGTAGATTAGAAAACAGGATTAGAAAAAATGCAAAGTAGCTTAATCTCACTCTGAAAAAAACGAGAATAATCCAACCTTTAATACAAATGGGTTTTTTTTCAGAGACAAAAAAATCCTTCATCATTATGTGGGATGAGTTGTACCACATAAAACAGGTGTGGCATAATTATTGGCACTTCTGTATTTAATACTTTGTACAACCGCCCTTTGCCAATAAAACAGCACTGAGTCCTGTCACATTTTATATGGTTGGAGAATTCAGAGCAGGGCATTTGAGACTATTCATACAGAATCTCTCCAGATCTTCCAGGGTCCTAAGCCTTCTCTTGTGCACTCTCCTCTTCAGGTCACCCAACAGGTTTTCAATTGAGTTCAGGTCAGGGGATTTGCTCAGGATCGCAGTGGTGGTATGCTGAAGGTAGGAGTCAAACCCATGACCTCTTGGTCCAGAGGCAAATGTTCTACACACTGAGCTACCACCACCCTAGTAGTAGGGCTTTGCATACTGCAGGCACTTACATTTGTGTTTAATTGACAGAAAAATCTTGTTTCTGTTATACCTTCCAAACAATCTATTGGCATGCAAGTGGTGTCTGATGATACTTTTGGTAACCCCAAGATGTTAGTTTATCCTGTAATCCACCAACAGTGAAACTTGGAGGGTTTCTTTTGCCTTCAATGTACATGGGGGCAAAATAAACTTGGGTCCTCTTCCAGGCACTTCCAGTTTTAACAGTTCCAGTTAATGTCCACTTTTAAATTATTTATCTAACTGTAAAAATGGGAATTCATGTAGCCATTTTTCATAACCATTCCCTCACTTAAAAAGTTTGGGTTCTGTGTTAACTCATATTTGTACCCTAATCAGTCGTGAAGTCATTTCCTATCCAACTGGAAACTTACAATTTAAGTGGAAACATGCTTCCGTTATCTTGTGTTCACTTTCATTTCCAGTAATTGTGTCACATGTGTTTTTGTTGAAAATGATTATTTCCTGAGGTTTTTCTTTGAATAAATCAATTTCTCATTTTTTCAATGTGAGATTAAGCTAGTTTGCCAAAAGGTAATCTAAACCTGTTTACTAATCTGTGTCAAGGTGGGTCAACAATTGTGGTGGGCACCATATTATTTGCGCATCGACCCCTTTATGTGTGTTTCCAACAGATGTACATTTCTTTAGCATGGAGGACAAAAGGCACTCGCTTAATGAAGCCCACGCTGTGCCTCACTGTGCTCTCATTGGCTGTGCTGGTGGGCGTGGTCCGAGTCGCGGAGTATCGGAACCATTGGTCAGATGTTCTGGCTGGATTTGCCACGGGGAGCGCTATAGCTGCATTTCTGGTGAGGAAAATCGGTAAAAACCACAAACTCTGGAATCTGGAATATTGTGGTTATATGTATATGTAGATTATTTGAATATTAGCTATCATTTTTTTCTTGATGTGGCTTTACACACATTTTGTGTTCTTCCAAGCAGCTATGTGTCCTCACTATTTATATTTAGCATAAACAATACCTCCATGTGTTCTCCTACAGGTGATGTGTGTGATCAATAACTTCCAGCAGACTCAATCCTCCCCTACACTGCTTGTTCGACCCCCCCGGCCTGAAGCCCCCCTTAGCATGCCAATGGTGGCCATGCCCAGCGTGGAGAGTCCACTAGAAAAGTTAAGTGGCCCTCAGGTAAGGGGTGGGCTTTTGGGGGAAGTGCAGTAGTGCAGCAGAAGTGGACATAGAGGGCAGTGGGGGTCATAGTGCAGCAAAAATGGATACAGGGGGAGGATTTTAGTGTAGCAGGGGCAAATATAAAATACAGGATTAGGGTTACATAGGCTGAACCTCCCACAGTGATGCTGCAGCAATCTGTAGATTAGGAAAACTCTCCTCTAATGATGTATAAATGCAGGAAATTTTAAAAACCTGAAAGGGTTTTGGGGAAGCTACGTGAGACCATTCCATGTCAATTTTTTTTTGTTTTATGGCTGATGCAGTGAGAAGCAAGACAGCTAACATCTATGTTAGGAAGCCAAATAGCATGTTTGCATTTATTATTCTGTACATTAGGTGCTGTGCTAAGTTTTCTGGAGGGCATTCTTCATGACTGTGTGATATATATCATGATGATGAACAGAAATACACAACGATGAACAGAAATACAGAAATTATACAAAATTATTGCAATCCAACAGGACTGAGGGACACAAAAATATTGCTATATGACAAGATGACAATGCACCTCTCAGATGGATAGGTAGGAGGCAGCAGAGGTCATGTGGGTGTATTAGGATGTTCTGTGGGAACAGATAAAATTAGCTTGTTAAAAGATATATATTTATATATATATAATGTCAACTTATACTGCATTTTATGTCATGTTGAACTATTGATGTCTTTGTTGCCTATGACTGTATCTGGTTTTACTGTGTATTGTTAGCTGGTTGGAAGGTGCCTATAAAAGGGCATTACTAGTATTAATATTATTTCAATACTTTCAGCAGAAATCGTAGCAAATATCAATGCATACACACAACATCAGAAAAACAGCAGACAGCAGTCAAGGATATTAAAATAACAACAACAAAAACAACAACAACAATAATAATAATAATAATAATAATAATAATAATAATAATATTATTAATAATAATAATAATAATAATAATAATAATAATAATAATTCTTTCTCTCCCTTTAGGTTCCAGTCTCTCTCTACTCAGGGGTCACATGACCATCAGCCCTTCTTAATCCCCGCCCCTCCCGATGTCCTCATCCACTCACGTCGCACCATTTCCAGCGCAGTCTAGACCAGGTCTCAGAAAGTCCCGACCACTCCTGCTCTGAGTCCCGCCCCATCCGAGGCTACACCACAAGTGTCTAGATGTAGCCTCTCTCTGCTGGCCTATTCTGGGCTGAACATCAGTGGCAGCAATATTTTTCCATATCATTCCCCATCAGCTGAGGGTTTTATATCATCTGTGTTCATGTCTTATTCATTCCCACGTTTTCTTCCTTGTGTTTCAGGTCTGTGTTCAAAACATTATAGCTGCGCTGTGAAAAAAGCCTCAAGTGTAGCATGTAGAACAAAAAACAGTGTAAAATAGATCAAAAGTCAAAATGAAGGAGTCATTATGATAATTATTTCTACTAAATTGATAATAGTGTGATAATATTTTATAGGTTATGTGTCTTTTATGATACGATGTAGGAGCAGCACTATTAACACAAAAATTTAATCTGAAACTGAAACACATGAAAGGAAATATAAATATATATATATTTTTACAGAACAAACTGAAAGTACAGTGAATTTTACAGTGTAAAAGTAGAGTCATTTGCAACCAGCTGATTGGCATTTAACACTAACTCACTCACAATTCCATTATTTTTAATAATGTCTCTTGGACACTCACACACTGGACTTATGTTTTTAACGGAGAGTAAAACGATTATAAGAAGTTAAAACAGATGCATTTCTTTTTTTTTTACTCTCTCCAAACTTCTAAGGCTTTATATGCAGAGGAATCACAGACAAATCTAATATGATGAAAAATATAAAATTGTTTATAGAATGCAGTAAGAGTTTGATCAATTGATGGGTTTCCTGTCATTTTCAGTAGTATTTCTGCAGTTTAGACATCAAAAGCGTATCTCATACACAGCATGGTTGACTGCCGATTATAATAAAAGCCAATAGGCAAAATGTGAATCATAGTTTGTTAATAGGAACAAAATATAAATCATTACCAGTATACTGCTGTTGTACTTTGTTTTTTCTCATTTTGATTTCAGTGACTGCCTACTGGCTCCTTTTAATTGTTGTGTTTAGATTTGTGTGTTTTCTGTTCTGAGATCAGGGAAATGTGCTGAATTTCTTTTACATGGTGGTCAACTGTACACCATACACAGTAGAGACCCAGCAGAGTGATGGGAAATGCTGGAGTGTTCCTTTAACTTATTATGGGTGACCACACGGTGTCGCCAGTGAACAACATCACTCTGCCACTCTAACTTCCATTTGACTTTGGTACTGTTTTCTTCTCTCATCCCCAGTAGCTTCCATGTCAGTGTTCTGTGGGTCTCATCACTGTTTGTGTTAAAATGCAGCCAACAACACAGCAAATTTGTTGAACATCTGTCTTTTTCAAACACAGATTATTTTCTGAAAACAATGGAGGATGTTGGAGGTGCACACTGGATTTGCATCACTTTGGATAGAAGATAAAGAGGCAGTAATTTACAATGATGTATACCAGTGACCTCCAAAATAAAATGTCACCCCTACATTCCCCTACTGCAGTCAGTCAGGCAGTGCATAACAGGTGTCTGCAGTTTGCTGCTTCAGTTTTTTTGGATGTGGTGTGTTTTTAACCAGGGGCTTCATTAGGCCATGGATATATAATAATATTTCAAGATCCTGACAGCGACTGGTTTTAGGATGGGATTACAGGACTAATGAATTTCGCTGATTAATATTTTGGGTGACCCATATTTTCAGTACATGTAGCCAATTTAATCTCATTCTAAAGGCGAAATTGGCTACATGTTCTCATGCTAAAACTTCAGCAAAAATGAGACCCCATACTTCAGTGAGCCTTTCTTTACGCTGTTACCACAGAACCGTGATTCGAAGTGTAGGAGCACATATTGCCCACATGATGACATATCTCAGGGTCATGTGACCCACATGCAGCACACCATGAAATATGGAGCAGTTTGAAACTAGACACTCAAAGTGTCTTAAGTCAGTGACTACAAGATGATGAAGAACCCCAGTTTAGTTATGTCTGGATCCCCTCACAAGCTTATTCTTCTCCCATCATGATCCCACCAGCACTGGAGGGGTGAAGATAAGCACATTCTTCGTCTGAGACACATGAGGCTCTTGAACTGCCCCTATCGTAATGAACAGCTCAACATGCTTGGAGTAGAATCAGGTCCAGCTCATCCACAAACCAGTCAAGGAGCAATATGGAGAAAAAACTTTGATTGGACATTTTAATGGACATAAATATGAACATCTGTGTTTAAATTAATCAGTGGTTGCAGAGTTTTTGTTATATCTGCTGCACCTGAGCTTCTGTCAGCGTAGAGGACGACGCTGGACATGGTGGAAGCAGAAACAGTCTTTTCTAGTTTACTTCTGTTTTTTCCTCTTTCTTTTCCAGTGTTTTCTACATGATGTATTTCTGGAACTGAATGTCTGGTGCTTGAGTGTCAGTTTTGATGTTCTAATGTAGCGATTTCTCCATTTTGTGGCTGTTGGATATGAAAGTAAATTAATCTTAAAAACATCAGGTGTGGTTTTTAGATCAGCATGATGGTGCTCCTTGTGAAACAAACATGTTGGACATTTATGGATACAGATGGATATTAATATTCTCGGTGACATCAACTGAATCTGCTGGGAAGTGCTGGCCATTGGTTTATACTGATGGACATGATGGACATAGATGGACATGAAGGACATGTTTGCTGGGAACAGCCCTGCATTGCTTCTTCCACATTTCTGCCGTGCTGAACCACTCATCAGAGAGCATTTGTATATTTGTCCCTCAGCAGTCATCAGTGTTCATCAGTATCCACCAGTGACTGTCACTGTCTATGTTTCCCTCAGTTTAACTCAATGTCTGTTGATTTCCATCACTGAATATGAATGTCAATCTGTATTCATCAGTATCCATCATGAGAGTTTTACATTGTTCCTCAGTGTCTATCAGTGTTCATTGTCATCAGTGTCTACCGGAGCTTGTCAGTGTCCATAAATGTTCATCATCAGCTATAAATCCATCAGTGTCCACAGTATGTCTATGTTCAGAATCAAAATTACTTGATCAGTTATGATTACTCACACAGTGTCACAACAACAAGAACAATATGAAATAGAAAACATAGTATAAAGCCAAAATAAAACTCTCATGACTCTCCTCCAGTGTCCAACCCTATAGTGTAATAGTAGACATTAATGGCCATCAATGTCCATGGTGTCCTTTGGTGACCTTTAGTGTCTTCCTGTGTATGTTAGTGTACAGCTTTAACGTGAATCAGCAGTCATGGTTAAGTCTATCGTGGTGGTTTTTATGCTACGCCCTCTCATCCTGGTTATTCATGTTCGGACGTGGTGGTTACCAAGACAATCAGACACCTGGACAGAATGAGCCTCTGCTGCTCAGTCTGCGCCCAAACATAAACAACCAGCACGAGGACGAGGGATTGTGGCATACCCTGGCATACATCAAAATCAGCTGTGCTCAGAGGCAGGAGGTTTGAAATGAGCCAATCCTAGAAAGTTATTTATTTCTTCTTGCTGATTAGCTGCTGCCCTTTGATTCTGCAGTCCAGAATTTTCCCTGTGGGGATACACAAATGTTCTCTTGATTTTTGTTTTGTTCTTCTTGAAGACCAGTATTTTTATTACTGTAAATTCAATTAATTTATTACTGTATTTTCCCTGCCTATACCAAAGAAAATGAAAGCACATGTCAAAATAAACGCACATGCATGTATTACAGAACAGTCTATACAGGGTTAACATCTGTATTTTACATTTTAGCACTGTGGAGGTTTGTTTAAACTGTCCAGTAAGGATACAGGTTTACCTTTACATTTTCTTTAAGGTTAATGTATTAAGCTGAGTTTAAAGGAAATTACAGTGCTTGGGGGCATATTTTGGGGCATAGTTATGTTTTTTCTCTAAATGCTGTTATTCTTGGGACTGTAGATTGAACTAAGCTCCAGTATTGACGTTTTAAAGACAAGACAGAACATGGTTGATCTCTCTCTCTAAAATTTCACCATAACTTCAGGAACTCCTGCCAGACCAAAATACTGCAGAGCAAACCGGCCTAACCCAGCAGTTTTTCTGGTCTTCATGACCATGAGATTCACTGCTTTAAGTCACATTTTCAGACCATATTGCCAACTGGTGCAGTTTTTAAGGTGGAATGGGCATCATGAATAAAAAGGTTTTTGGAACTCTTATCTGGAACCAAGAAATGGAACTAAAATTTTCTTTCTTACTTGAAATTCTCGTTCCACTTTAAATAGTGCAGCAGTGGATTTGGGTGCACGTTTTTGCTTTAGTCAGTTATGACACTATAAGACTCATTCTTATCTAGAACCATAGATTGGAGTATGGACCAAAATTGTGACTACTACTGCTTAGTACCATGCTAATTGTTGGGGTGAACAGAGAGCCTCCATTACTTTAGAAACTACATTAGATTACAAACTACATTAGTTTCTTAGTCTCCTGTGTAAACCTAAAGCTGCATACACAAGACACTGAATGTGTTTCCTTTGGGGACTATTTGGCCTCACATGTATGAATGAATGTTTCCCTCCACCATGAATGGGTTGAGTTTCAGGACCAAAACCTCCTTAAAATTCTGGTATAACAACATATCAGGTGTCGGGTGGAGCAACCATAACTGCTTTCATTATCATTTCACTTTCTTTGAGGGAATGTTTAGAGGCCGACATCTGGTTCCCTTTACCACAACTGTTCAGACATTCACTGCTTGTTGGTTATGTTTCTGAGGTGGAGAAACTTAGCCAGGAGCTAGAACATGCTTGAAGTCTCCCTTTTGCTTTACTTTTGTGCTACAGAGGAGAAGCTAATGTGGCTCCCAGCTGAGCTCCTGCAGGTTGTAGAATGTTCTCAGAATCAGAAAGCTGATTTTGTTTACTGATCCACAGTCTGAAACTATTTTAGTCCAGACCTGCTTGACCACTTTTTGTCATCACCGCTGACCTGCTCGAGGCTACACAAAAAAACACAGCTCCTGGAGGTGAAAGGAATCTGCCGGTAAAAGCTCCCTCACAGAAAGCTATTCCATCAAAATGCTTATAGATGTGCGCCTGATGCCTGAGAAGTTGTTTTGCCAGTTTTGAGAGGCTTTAGATTATAAAACTAAACCCATTCATGGTGAAAGGATGCTTGCAGGTCATAGTGAGGCCAAATCACCTCCACAGAAAAGTGATTTAGTTCATATTCTCCCCTATTTTACCACCATCATTATCAATATAAACTCTCTGAGACACAAGAAGCTTCACTGGGGTTTGATAAAACGACTTTATTCGCGTTAGAGACATCTGGTTCCAGTCACCTCAACTGTCTCTACAGAGAACACCTCAACTGTCACTCCAAACCCTCTCTGAACACAGTCTGTTTACACACTGAATTTTAAAAGAATTTTGAAACTTAGGTTGCATTCCCATTTAAACCACTTTTGGACACATAGAGCTTTAATATGAGCATTAACAGTAGTTTAGAAAATCAAAACCATTCTTATTATTTAAAAGCTGCTCTTCAGGCCAATTCATAAAAAGTCAGAATATTAATGCTTAGATTTGACAGGACTGTGTGAGTGTGCCTAGCTCTGCTCGTCCTTACAGTCTTAAACAGGTGTGGAGTCATGTGGAGGCAAGCCTGCCTATGGCATTTAATCAGATTGATCTCTGACTCGAGAGAGAGAGAGAGAGAGAGAGAGGTTGAGTAAGCATGGATGAAACCTAACACCGCTGATAATAGTACACTTAGCTCTCTGGCTCTTTTCTCTTCATGCTTTTACCTTATAAGGCAGGATGGTCCCACCTGGCTGCAGGTGAGATACTTACAGACTTGTGGAAAATGGTCTGCTGACCTTTGACTTCCTAATCAGGATGTTTTTGTTTGTATTTTACCAGTTTGCAACCCTTACAAAAAACATGCCTATTAATTTACTTTAAAGTGTGTTAGACCTGGAAAACACAATAGCACATATGAAAGTAGTTTCATCATTTTATTGTTGTAAGAGTGTTAAAGAGGAACACCTATTTTCAAAAAGTCCCCACCATCTAGTGTGAATAAACAGAGAAGGTTTGGTGTGAAACGTTTCATTGCAGAGATTTTTTTTGCAGTTTAGGTGAAAGGAACCACATAACACAAATACAGCCGTTTTATTCCCCATCGACTCCCAGTGAAGCTCCACATGTCACCTTGAGTGTTTATATGGATGTTAATGATGGCCGAATAATGGTAAATTAGGGGACTATTTGGTCTCACAATGCCCTGCATTTATCCCTCCATCAATAAAGCCTTTCGTTTTAAATCCAAAAGTTTCTCATACTACTGGTAAAACAATGTCTGAGGTACCAGGTGGCACAACCATAACCATCTGATGGAATAACTCTGAATTGGAGCGTTTAGAGTCATAACTCTAATATGTGTGGGTGCAACAAATTCTAACCCTAACCACTATGTGCGTGCACACACACTCGCACACTAACAAACATTTATTGGGGTGGAAAATCACTCTCCTGCAGGTACAGACAGATCACCGCATTCCACTCACTCACACACACGCACGCACACGCACATCTGTTTAAAAAAAACACGTATGGATACACACACACACACACACACACACACACACACACACCACACACACACACACATACACACACAAAGTGTGTATACGCT
>JBBMFX010044963.1:0-10859 GCA_037832545.1 Rhabdalestes septentrionalis
CTCATTCTCCCCCCATTTATGGACAGGGATTCCTTGCTCAGTGCGACAAGATTGAAGCGGGTATATCGGATCATCTGGCAAAGATTCAGACCAAAAATTTAGCCCTGGCAGAGTAGTGAACCCTACTCCTTACAACGGCGATTACCCTAGAGTTGCTCTGTGAGTGACTGAAGAGCCATCACAGTGTGCTTCAGTACTGGAGCATGTTCAACAGCATTTATAAATGTCTCATGTCCTATAATGGTCAATCAAAAAACTGTTGCAGCCAATTGACCTGTGTTGCATTGCATAAGTACAGGACAGTCAGAAGCACTGCAATGATGTATTCTGTTCCAGTGCTAACAGCATTGTGGGTCAGAATTATCTTCAACATGAATCTAAGGCTTTGATGATTTTACAGGTCAGGTGTCTGCCTAAGGGAGGATTTGTGCCCATTTCAGTTGCTTGGCATGGCTGGGTTCTCATATCTAATTAGTGCAGCTGAACAGATCGTCAACTTTGGAAGAACACTGTCTTAGTTTAATTATGCTGAAATCTCAGTATGTTTAAAACCATTTGTATTCATCTTGTAATGTGCTGATATAACCTTTGCTGGGAGATGTTTATAGACATTAGGCATTTCCAGCATGTTGTCTGTCAGCTATTGTCTGAACTGTAAAACATCAAATATTATTTACAGGTATCATGGTGTCATGTGTTAGTGTGTATCATTTTGCTATTGGCAATTAAATTTTATGTGATTTGGTGATGTTGAAACTACATGAGGTCTTTTATTAATGAGATTAATAATTCAGCTACTACAGTTTCAAAGCTGTTTTTTTCCATAGTTATTCTACTGAAAATTTTAAACACTGTCTCCCCTTACTGTCCACTCTATAAGACATGTCTAACCTGTTGGTCCACTAGCAGTTCAGTGACCGTTGATGAATGGGATATGTATGTTTGGTCAAATGGTTAGGAAAAAAAACTTTCTACAGGACACAGCTGAATATGATATTTTTCTGAAAAATGTAGTGCCCAATTTCCACTTATTTACTGGGTTTAACAGACAGGAAAAATTGTATCTAAAAACTTTTGCTCAGACTACATTTACTCTCTAATTATTGAATTTAGTAAGTATGCATTACAATGTTTAGAAATGTGTTCTCTTTTTAGTATGTGTCCATATTTTCATTGAGTTTAATCAAATGAAGCATTGGACATGCTTGAGGTGAACTGCTCAGGCTGATACACTCTAAAATCTGAGAAAATTGTTTATGCATCAGTTATTGTATTTATTTTTTTAGCATGGTAGTAACAAGCTGTTTTTTTGTGTTGTGCTTTTGAATATGTTGTGCTTTTTAGTCACAGTACAGTTGTTCTTTCAGCTGTGCTGTTCAGAAGAATGCTACCCATGTCTGAAGATGTAGTACAAATGTTTGTTGAAGTATAAGCAAACTACTTGTGAAAAAAAGAGTTGCTGAATGTCTCTTGTAGCTCATCTTTTGAGGTGGTAATCGGGGTTATGTCTGAATGCATCAGCACATTGGTAATCTTCCTGAGCTGTTTTGGCTCAGTGATTTGTCTTCACATAATGTCAGATTTCTAAGCAAGCATCTGTCCTGTCCCTAAAAGCATCTGTCCCTAAACATTCTGCTCACTAAAAGTTGACAGCCGACACATGCCAGATGTCCTATCTGGGTGATGGCATAATTTGTTTCCTCCTCCGAGGCGGTTCAAAATTAATACTTTCCTGTCACTTAACATTGTTCTTGCTCTTTTTCATTTCCTAAACCTCTTACAAGTGCACAATTGATATGCACAAGCAAATGCTAAAAACTGATTACTGTCCTTGATGTAGCCTGTGTCCTGCCATATCAATTCAAGCAAGGTGTGATTTTTGTAAAAACATTTTTTCCCGTATTTGTGGACCCTTGACATTTAAACAAACTCTTCAGAATGGTTTGATGTGAAATACTAAATAAAATTACCCAGTCTGACTACTTTCCAGGAGTGATGACAGGAAGGAGGGACAGGCAAAGTGGGTATTTTATGTACATATGTCCAAAATGAACGCTGAACCAACTCGTTTTGTCCTGTATGTATCCCTCCAACATAAAAGATTTAAAAAAAACTCAGCAACATATTCATAAGCATTTCTTGCAGTAATAATAATGTGAGATTGCATTTAGATGCATTGAACTATTACTGCATAGTAATTGCAGTTGGTGCCTTCCATAGTCCTACCCTCTTTTATAGGCTTCTTGCTAGCATGGCCTACCCCCTCCAACCCCAGGCTATATTTAACAGCCTGCTGGCCATACAAGGTCGTGACTGTACTCTGCATTCTGCCGAGTGGCAGCATTATTTTTGTTCTGAGTAGTCCCAACTTGTCCTGTCGTTGGCTGCCCCTTGCGCCTTGCCTGGATTTTCGCTACTTTTGGAGTTGAGCTGCTTCTCTCCCTTTTTCCTGCAAAATTAAGAGTTCAGTAAGTGATTGCATTTTTTCTACTGGAAAGCATGGCCAACAATCATTTTCTGAGATAGATATATTTTATCTAAACTATCCAAGGCTTTTAATTTATTGTGTGTTGAAGATCAGTGTACCGCATAGTGGTTTGGAAATCCTAGTTTTAAAATTAGGTCATTTTCATTGCCCGTGTATGTTTTTTATTCATCGATAAAATTGGTTTTACTTTGAAATTGATTATTGTAATCTTTTAAAAATCTTCACAATGTGCAGGGTCTAAATATGATGTTATTGTTTACTGTTTTTATGCAATTTGAAACAACATGTATCAATAATGTGGCTGTAAACAACATGAGTAGGAGTGTTAAGGTCCTTAAGTGATGTATTCCCTTTAAAAATGAATAAATTAAGGGTTACAAGAAGGGTTCTTTGCATGATGCCATAGAAGAGCCATGGTTTCCAATAACAGTTGGGTATTCAGGGAACCAATTTTGTAATTGGGATTTGAATATGAAGAACCTTTTTAAAAGGCAAATGTTCTAGGTTGTAGCCATTCTAATGTAAATGTTCCAGGAAGGACCATTAAATTGGTAATAAAGCTTTTAGTTATGTGGGAGTGTTTTTTAGAACTGTGTGTTTTTCACACTCACACATCTCATTTCAAACAGTTCTTCAGGGACCCAAAATAGTAATTCTACGGCATTGCACAGTTTTGTAACCTTATTTTAATGGGAGTATGTATCAGTCAATATTTGAAGTGGAGTTTCTGAAGTTCCTGGGAAGCTGGGACCTTTTGATTTTTTAAAACAGAAAGATACAGCCAGACAGCCCAGAAGCAAATTGAAATTAGGAGCTAAATGTTAATGATTAAAATTAAACTAAATTAAAATTTAAATGAACTTAAAACAGAACTTTAAATATCACAAAACGATTTTTAGGTTAAGCATTAGAACAAATGTACAACCATTTTGTTAATGAGATATGTGTGTGTGTCAATATCAATTTAAGGGTTCTGTAAACTTCAGAAAGGTTCTTCACACTCACATATCACAGTTCCTAACATATTTCTTTTAAGAAACCATCCACTGAAAGCAAACCAAAAAAGTAACCAAAAATTCTATGGCATCACACAAATTTTTAGGCACTCTTTAGGCATTTTAGGCACTCTTATTGTTAGGTCATGTTTTCTCAGAAAGGTTTAAAAGCCTCAAAATGTTTAGTAAGTAACTTAAGTTACTGAATTTATGTATTTAGTTATTACTCACTGATAATTACATTCAATTTTGAGTATGACAGTTTGCCTTCCTCTGAATGCCATTGAATTAAATGGCAATTGTACATGAAGTCTAAAAAGTGAGAGGAAAAAGGGGCCTTAGAAGACACTCATAAAGAAAGCACACAACCACGATCCACTCAGGATGTCGGGATCCTTGCAAGTGCAGCAGCAGGAGCAGCGGGACTTCCAGACGCACTATGAAAGCAGCTATCACCAAAGCACCTTGTCCTCTGTCAGCCACCAGTCCTATGCTGCTCACATGAGCAGTAAGCGGTAAGAGGAGTCAGGTGGGAGGGATGCTGGAGCATGCAGGCTATATGTGCTGATCGGAAGACTGACTCCTGGAGAAACACCTCTCACTGCTATTGCTTTTTAATCTCTTTTAACCACATTTAACCAGATTAAGAACCCTTCATTCAACAATCTCAAATGCTTTGCTAACCTGATCCTCCAGTTCAGGTACCTGGTTCAAAAAAGCAGTTAGTTATAAGGTTTAGTGTGTGTGTTGGTACATAGTCACTAGACTATATTGGACTCCATCTCCCCATGGCTGAAATAAGATGCCTCTGTCCTAGATCCTCCAAAGGGTTACTCACTTAGGTTTATGTGTTTCTCATGTATTGTTTCACAATCTAGCCCTCAGAGACCTCCACACTGGTCCTCCTTTTGCTTTGAACACTCCTACAACACAGCAGAACCTATAAAAAACATGGGAAAACATGAAGAGCACAGAATATCTGACATAGTTACGCTGTGGGCTAGAATAGTGCAGAAGGTGGACTTGATGAGGGGCGCCAAAAACTAGAATAGAACTACTGTCCTAAAGAAAAGTGTAAAGTGTAACTTTACCTCAGATTTGGCTTGTTGGGTTTGTGATTCTTCAACTCCACAAAGTTTTCTACAGTGTTAAGCATTATGATCCAAAGCACACAATTTGGTTTGTGTATAACTCATCCTGCTTTGAAGAGTGACAGGCCTGTGCAAGCGTTTGGACACCCTTGATCACCCTTGCTATGCTGATTTTCATTTAATTGTTAATACATAGGTATATTCTAGAGGGAGTACACAAATAGAGCACAATCTTTTGGCTGATATTTCCAAATTAATAACAAAAATAAAACACCAAAAATAAATGTTGTGGCATAATTTTAGCACTATCCACATTTTATGTTTTCCCCACATATAAATGGTAAATATGTTTTCAAACATGCAGAAATGTGTTCTCTGTGGAGGATGTGCACTTATTTTCTCTGAGAATATCAACAAATTACCAGGGGTGCACATACTTTTGCATACGACTGTACATGTAAATACAACAATGGCTATAATAGTAGAGTATACCTTGTTGTCTCAAATTGAATTGTATTATCGTGTTGTGACTGCTTGGTAGATTTTAGGCAGTGTGTTAGCCTTTAATTGTGGGGTTGAGCTTTAAATTGGTACTCCAAAATGTACAGCATTTTCCAAATAGTTTGGCTTCATTTTATATTCAAGTTCAAAGCTGAAAACAGGTGGATTGGCATATTAGCGTAAATGAACATATTGATATTGACATAAAAAACATGAACAAATAAGCATAAACATTTTTCCTAATCAGTTTATGCTGTATCTTACAGTGTATCCATTTTTTTTTAATGGGAATTTTGTGAAAGATTACACTGCTAATTAAAGTTCGTTTTACAGTTCATCCCTCGGGGCATGTTTTTGCTTACTTTTTTTTTTGTAGTGATGTGCTTTTCGAAGTTCCTTCTTGTAAATGATTATGCACCCTGAGAGCACCTTCAGTGCTAAAACATTTTAAAGCCTTTCTTAACTTTGCCCAAGTTTACATGAGTTAAAGAACACTCTGAGAGGGAGAATAAATAATCCCGTAATCCCCTCAGACCAAATGTTGGGTACTATAACTGTTTTAGCAGAATCCCAAGATAGCAGTGTGTCAAAACAAGGTCAGATTTCCATTAATAATGTCTTCCCTAAATTTTGCTAACTGTTCTCCATGACCCTTTGAGGGAGTGAGAGAATTTGAAGCTCTCAGTTTAGCAGAGCCAAGTTTATTAATGGAAGCTAGGTGCTATTTGTGGCTCCTGGGACACAGGATCACAGAGGCTCAGAATGACTTCTACTGTACTGGAGAACTGTACCCTCATTCTCCATGTTTAAACTCCAGGATGGTGTAATCATGCAATAAATTCGAAGTGTTTGAGAAATGTGGATATTTAATGGGTTTCAATATTAAATGATAGTACTTTCCACCTGGAATTTATATGTATGTGTTATGTAAATATGAAACCAGGGAACTGAGCAGGCAAGGCTTCTGTATTTGTATTTCTTTTTCATGAGTCTGAGGCAAAGCTATTCTATACACTTACCATTACCCTATCATAAAAAAAACACTTTAATGCAGACAATTATAATTATGTGTATTTATTTCATTGGTTATACTTTTCACATATAAAACTCATCTAATGTTTTGCTATGGCCTTCATCTATTCACAAATGAATCAAAAATTGGAGGAAGTTAACTTTATTAACTTTATTAAAGGTTTTTTTTTATATATATGTGCATAAGTTACTTGCCGAAGTTAGCTATTTCTGTAACTAAAATATATTTTATTTACTATCCAAACCAGTGATGCTGTGCATCTTCAGATCTTTAATTATGAAACCAAAAACGGTATTCTTTAGTATCCTTGCAACACCTAACCCTAAAACATTTAATGTTCTCTGTGCTCAAGTAAAATATTTTAGACCAAACCTTTATCTCATAATTTTCACAGTGTCTTGGGCATCAGGCAGCATTTTAGTAATCATTTAATGTAATAGTTGTAGTGATAGATGTAAGAGGCAGTAGGTCAGACATCTGGGTTGTACCCCATAAGTAATACAGTATGCAAAGCTATGATCCATGCTAATAAGAATGTTTAAGGCTGGAGGCCACTGTAGTCCAGAGACAAGATTTGACAATGCAAGGGATAAAGATTAAATCTCAACAGTGGGAAGCCTGTGATATTCCTGGCTAATGGAAATACTATATGGGTCAGCAGGGGCGCCGCCAGGGGGGGAAAGGTTAGAACAATTCTAGGGGCCCAGCACTGACATGGGGGCCTGTTAGGGGCTAGTAATATTATTTTAATATAGGGGGGGCCCCAAAATTCTAATATTTCATGGGGCCCAAGATTTCTGGCGGCACCCCTGTGCATCAGGGCCATTTGGGGGTCATCTCCCACTGCCAAATTCACAGGCCCATTTGTTGTGGCAGAAACTGTTTCGCAATCTTTGATGTCTAGACCAGTGATTCCCATCCCTGGTTGTGTAGGCACCCTGCCCTGCACATTTGAGTGTGCGAGAACTTGTATATAAAATGACAAAGTTGCTGGTGCAGACCAGTGACCTCCTTTAAGGTCCTAAGAGTTGAAATGTGTAGTGTGAAAGTGAATATTTTGCTCATTTTGGTTTGTTTTTGCAAACACAAGAAAGTTTCAATTGTTTTGCAATCATAGTATGTGGTTATGTTTGGTGGAATATGTTTGAGTGAAAACCCACTAAATTGAACATATTATTTTATTGCAGTTTGAATTAAATTGTTGTTTTTTTTATGACAGGAGGATACACTGCCATTCTGCTTTCAGCTGTTTTTGTTTAAAGTTAGTTTTTTGTATTAAATTCTCTGTATGTCAGATGAGTTACATCTGCATTAAACGCTTCAATGATACTTTGCATTTGAGCTTTCAAAAATATAATACATATTATAAGATCTCACTAATGCTGAGTGCTATTGCCATGTAACCTACTAAAGTATTTTTCATTTAATTTTTCATTTCATTCAACATGCAAACAGAGGTCTGTACCCCCCTCCCCCCACCAGAAAATAGTGGTTTCTTTTTGTGTTTCGTAACAATGGCTTTGATATGGTGTTGGTATTGTGGAACATTTATTCTTTTCAAATATTGGCTTGATGCTTTGGTTGAAGGAGCTTTGTGTTTACGACTGTGGATTCTTCTTTAGGGTGAAGACATCAAGGAAGAAGCAGGAAGAGAAGCTTAAATCCCTCTCCAAAAAAGACAAGCGGCACCTCTTGGCAGTGAACAAAGAAGACGAGCTCATTGGATACGTGGTGCCAGTCTTTAGAAGCAGGTAACTAGAGGGCATTTCTATAGTTATGTATAACAGTTGTGGCATCCCTGGTCTAATGAAATGTCTGTTGAATAAAAAAAAAAAAAAAAAAAAAAAATATATATATATATATATATCTCCCTGTGTATTTGAATGCAACAATTCTTTTTGTTTGCTGGGTTTCACATATAGGGGGAACTCATTTTGCCCTCTATTATATTAAACTGTGTTTGTGATCAGTCATTTAGCAGCTCAGAAGCTGATGGAGACTCAGGAGGAGGTGAAGGAGGAGGGTGTTGGATACGTGGTCATGAGGAACCTGTTCACCAGAGAGACTGATTACCAGATCAAATTAGAAAAGAAGACCCACAGCAGAAGCATGAGAGAATCCGCTAACCGCCTGGCGCTGGGCAAGAAGGTAATCAAAATGATTATAGTTATAGTATATGCAGTGTACTTTATATATATAAAAGATAGATAGATAGATAGATTTAGATATTTTTTCAAGATTTGAAACAGTTCTCTTCCTTACACGAAATGCTTTCTCTGAAATGTCATTTTAGAGACATTACAGACATACATGTTTTTTTCTTAAAAGCTAATTATTAAAAACACATGAATTTACACATAACATTTTACAGTATTATTATAAAATTATTTTTAAAATTATTTTGTACAAATATGAGTGCCTGTAAATGTTCTTTACAAGAAGAATAATTAAATTCTCATGTACCTTTCAATGGATAACTCCTAAAAGAGACACATTCTCGTATTTCTACATCAGCCCACAAATAGTTGTCTCAGTAAATGAAATCTCAAGACCATTTATGTCGTAGCAGTGATCTAAATTAGATGACTAATACTGCTTTTCAACTGGCTTTCACTGCAGATGCAAGAGAAACAGGAGTTCCAGAAGAGGATGAACATGGACAGCCTGACCCACCCACCTGAGTTCACAGTGAAGCCGCGTGGTCAGACAGTATGGGAGGGCAAAAGTGTAATGCTGCACTGTACTGTGGCTGGCTGGCCTAAGCCTCGCGTGGCCTGGTAAAAGCTATATAAAATAAGGACAACAGAATAGAGCTGAACTGCCGACCAGTTATTTAAAAATTCTGCATTGAGGCCTACCTGAGTTTGTATTTTAAAAACCCAGATAATTATTACACACAGAACATACACTCCTCATAAATACAACTGGGGACACTGAGCTTTCTAAAAATATTTGTAACAAAAAATGAACACGTGGCCAGTCAGCAGTGTGTTATAGTAATTTATATTTATGTTAAAAAGAAAGCTGTTTAGATCTCAATTTTTTCACTTAAAGAAATTATAAACTCCAGGAAATGAGAATATAGACAGGATATAAAGCCAACCCCTACAGCTTTTATACACTTGAAAGGTTTATTTCAGCTGCTTGGGCAACAAATGTATTTCGGATCCATGCCGTATTCATTTAATTTGCAACTACTTACTTTTCAAGGTACAAAAATAATGTGCTGATTGATGCCAAGGCCCACCCTGAGAAGTACACTACTGAGAGCAATTACAATATTCACTCCCTGGAGATCAAGAAGTAAGAGAATTTATATGCACTAGAGCTGTAAAAAGTTTTTTGACATGCATGGCTTGCATGGCATCTTCATTTTTGTTGCTTTTTCCTATTTCAAGGAGAATCCTGTAGTGAGTCCAGGAGCAAAGATACCCATGTTAAAACAAACTGTTGTATTTATATTTTTCATTGAGTTAAAATGCAAAAGTAATGTTTTTTTTAATGTACATAATGACCATCATGAAAGTGCTGGGGGAATGTGACATATACTTTCCTGCAAGGAAAGAAAACAATTTCACTTACCAACCATACGCTGATGTTGGGTATCGGATTTTAAAATAACCCTTACAGTTAAAAGGGACCTATTATGCAAAACACACTTTCTAATATTATACTAGGTCTATGACCTATACAAAACATGTTCATTCATTTCTTTGCACAAAATCACTCTCACAGAATGAGCTTACTTCTTGACAGTTGCAGTAGGGCTGGGTATTGTTGCCTATTTCCTGAATTGCTACAATTCTGCTTCACAAGGTCAGGATCCGATTTAATTCTCGATCTGATTCAATTTGATTCGATATCGATTTATTACAGATTTCTTTGTGTTAATCCTAGTTTTATATGTGTTGTAAATTGACTTGAGTGGAGGATATCGCTATGTTGACGGACTGTACTGCAACATTACCTGTGGACAGTAAACTTTTCCAATATATTGTTTATTTTATAATTAATCCAATCCAACATTATAGTATTGTATATTTAAATTAAAACAACTTCTGCACATGAATAACATTAATAAATGTAACTGTTGACAGGAACAGTGTGTGTGTGTGTATGAGGAAGACAGAGAGAGGGAGTGTCACGAATTTAAGCATAAAAGAATTGAACTCTATCATTGATATGAATGTAAATTCTTACATTCATATCAATTATATCGTTAGTAGCCCTGTTTTAAAAATATCTATTTGACAATGACATGATAACCACAAAAATGGTTGAAAACTGTAACCATAAAATTGGCTGATTAGAAATACCCAGGGTTAAAACAGCAATGACCACAAATATCTTTGTTTTTTTTAATCTATATCGTATTTTTGGAATGAGAATCAATAATGATCTGTGAATCGATTTTTTGAACCCAGCCCTAAGTTGCAGTCCCTTTCAAGTGTTTTGTCCTCCCCCGAGTCCCCGAGGAAGGCAGGTCAATCCACACAGATCCATAGTTTTAACGCACCGTTTATTACAGCGTGCATTCATACGAGGACTCAACACACAGGACGACACACTCTGAACTAATTACACGCAATTTAAGATTGAAACACACCAACGTATATAGTCAGGGCTATTACTCCACGATTTCCTCTGCAGGTGTTATTAATTACCTCATTATTTATGGCATAGAAAGCCAAGCAGCAATAGCCACACAAACGTAGCTAAGGGTGCCCCCTAGAGGTCACCCTCTGACCTAA
>JBBMFX010045010.1:0-11418 GCA_037832545.1 Rhabdalestes septentrionalis
ACGAGTCCCGATCGAGTCATAAAGTCTGATTATCGGCCGATACCGATCGTCCGCCGATCGATCAGAGCATCACTAGTAGTCTGTGTACCTCTACTCTAAACACACAAACCCCCTAAAACTCATTCCCCAGCAAACACAAACACTACAAAAGAACACAATAAACACATTTCTACCCTACTACACACAATAACCCCACAATAACACCAATAAACAACAAATTACGGCGGCGACGCCTATGCAGCCGGTCCCCAGCATTGCTCTCAGCAAGAGTTGAAGGAGAAGGGGACAAGGGCTCATCCCCAGCCTAGGCCCCCTCCTCAGTCTCACCGCGGGTTTGGTAGGGCACAAGGTGGTCACAGTTGAGGACCACCACCTGCGCCCTTATGCTCAGCCGGACCCGGTAAAAGACCTCCCCCAGTCTCTCCAGGACCACACACAGCCCCTCCCAGTGGAACATGAGTTTGGAGGACAGCCTCTCCTTCCGCACGGGGCTTTCTCCCCTGCCTCAAAGTCCCGGCCACGAGCTCGCATGTCATAGACCCGCCATTGCTTGGCGCCAGCCTCGGCTAGCGCTTGGCGGTTTAGTCTGCACATCACCCGCAGCCTCTCATGAAGGTGGTGAAATAGTCAGACTACCATGAACTGGTTTCCCCGCTCAGTGACCGGAAACGGACCCAGCACGTCCACTGCAACCCTCTCCATAGGCGCCCCCACCTGACAGTCCTGCAAGGGGGCTCTGGAACACTGCGTGGGCCCTTTCTGAGTGGTGAAGGTGTCGCAACGGCGCACAGAGGTTTACGTCCATGTGGCACTAAACCTAACACCACCACCCGCAATGACTCAGGGACCACAAGCTGGAAAATGGTACCAAGAGTTTCGGGATGCACCCAGCGGCAGTACAGCAACCCGTCCTGCACGACCAGACTTCCATTGAGAGGTCAGTGCCTTCAGCTCATGGTCAGTGTCCGAGGCTGCCGATCAGCCCGCAGCCTCTGCAACACCCTCCCGTAATTTCTGCCCTGCTTCTCACGAAGCTGCTGCGTGCTAAGCCCTAGTACACCCTTTGGACACCCCACCTGCACTGCAGCAACCCGGACCTCCGCTGCATCACTATCCCTCGCCTCCGTTCTGTCACAAAACTAGCACACCCAGAGACAGCGCGTCGGCGTTACCATGCAGCCTTCTTACACAGTGCTGGATTTCGAAGTCGAAGGACTGCAGGACCTCCAGCCAACGAGTGAGCTGTCCTTCAGTGTCCTTGAAGGTGATGAGCCATACGAGTGATGCATGGTCAGACCTAAGGCAGAATTTCTGCCCATAAAGGTAAAGCCGGAAATGCTTTACTATGACCACAATGGCTAGCAACTTGCGGTGCGTCATGCAGTAATCCTTTTCGGCCAGCGATAGAGAACGGCTGAAATAGGCGATGACCTGACCCCCGTCTCCGTCTACATCGCTCGCATCAGTGTCTAACACGAAGGTCTGCAGGAAGTCCGGGTAGGCTAGCACAGTTGCGGAGACTAACACAGCCCTCAACGACGCATAAGCGCGTTCGCACTCACCATCCCAATCAAACGGCTGCCCCTTCTGTGTTAGCCAGTGTAGCAGGCTCGCAATGGTGGCAAAATCCCGGATGAAACGGCAGTAGTATGACGTATGACCCAAGAAGCTACGCAGTTGATGGATGTTAGCCGGCATTAATCGTTAATCACATGCCCAAGAAACTGGTGGAACAAGTGGCATTTCTTTGTATGTAACCGTAACTTGGCCAGGCGGATTGCCCCGAACACCAAATTTCGCAACTCAGACTCAAGGTCCCGTGCATGGACCAACAGGTCATTGAGGTAGACAACCAAGAGCGAGCGTGGGATGTCCCTGAGTACCTTCTCCATGAATCGCTTGAATGTGGCTGGGGCATTACACAACCCGAACACCATGACCCGAAACTGCCAAAGGCCTTGCCCGATACTGAACGCCGTTTTAGGCCGCGCCTCAGAGGCTATCTCTACTTGCCAATAGCCGTTTCGAAGGTCCAGGTAAGTGAACTAGGAAGAGCCAGATACACAGTCTAACATTTCGTTGATATGGGGGAGCGGGTAGGAGTCCTTCCGTGTTACGGCGTTGAGCCGCCGATAGTCCACGCAGAACCACCATGAGTCATCTTTTTTCTTTACCAGTACTATAGGTCTAAGGACTGTCAGATAGCTCACTCACCGCGAACTCTAACATTTCCCAAATCTTTTCTTCCACGGGGGCCCGCTTGGCTATTGGGAGCCGACGAGGTCTTAGACAGATGGGGTGCGCGTCCCCGGTGTCGATGCTGTGTTGGACCAGATTAGTGTGAGTGCAGTCCCTCTCGTCAGCCGTGAAAATGTCAGCGAAATCGTCCAGGACCTGGCGTAGTTTCTGCCTCTGGTCACCATTTAAACCCACGCACCTACACTCGTCTAACTGGTTCACTGCCTGCTGAGTTGGTGAAGGACCCAGCTGCGCTGCACCCCCGAGGTCGAGCCCCGGCTGCACGCCCGTCCCTTCGGCCACCAAAAAACTCGGCTTCACCACTATGAAGCGGAAGGCGTTTGGCCCTGACCTGAACAGTCAAACCGACCACGTCCATGACCGCCCACAAGTGCTGCAGTCGGTCTAGCCCCACGATGCACCTATCTTGTATTGGCCCCACCAGAAACGGGTGTTTGAACACTCTGTCGCCTATGGCCATCCGCACCGTCTTCTGCCCCCGCATGACCACACGGTACCCTGTGACCATGGTGATCTTCCAGCCCATGCTCAAACTGCAACCCCGACCGTTTCGGAAGTCCTTCCCGGGCAGTAATGCCGCGCGAAACAACGAAACAGTGGACCCCGTGTCCACCAAGGCCCTGCACACAATGCAGTCCACAGCATAGTCCAAGTACAATGGGAAAAGAGACTGAAACTGTTTTCCCCTCATCACCGCCCCGCTTCAGTTTAACTGCTGCTGGGGTACGAGGTCCCCATGTGGGAGTGGGGCAGTAGCGTGCAACGTGCCCCAGCTTGCCGCACCGGAAACAGCGACGCCACCGCCCTCTGCTGCCAGTAGGCCAGAACCACCTCGTCCTCCCGTCGATGGCTGGTGAATGCTGCATCCAGCCGGAGCACCCTCTGTCATCTTGCTATTCTGAAGGGCTCCTTCTCACTGGATCTGACTGCCTCTATGCGCTGGATGAGTTCTTTGATTTTTCTCAGCATTGTCTGCTCCATCATGCCAATTCTGACACCAGTGTAATGATCCAAGTATCCTCCACAGCTTATTTGAGAGCTTTGAAACTCAGTGGCATGTTAAGGGTGTAAATGTGCGGCACAGCATCAGCTTAACATTGGATAAACCCAGGCCCAGGTACAGAGATACCATGAATCACACTCATGGTAGTCTGTGTCCCTTTACTCTAAACACACATAGACCCACTAAAACACATTTCCCAGCACACACAGACACTACAAAAGAACACAATAAACACATTTCTACCCCACAATAACACCAATAAACAACAAATAACATTTTGAGGTGGGATCAATGCATGCTGGGAAAGCCCTCCCCAGTCCAACTCCAACAGTTGGACTACAGTCTGTTGCAAACTACAAACTGCACCTATGTGGTAAGCACACACACACATGCAAAGTAGGGCTGGAGCCAAATACGAATATGGTATTCGGAAAGGCACAAATAGCCTGTTATTTACGAATACGGTATTCGGACAAATATTTAAAAAAATCTTTGTATTCGGGAACTCTCCCTACACACTTGCGTGGTTAGAGCACTCGTTCTGTGATTAGAAAGTCCTGGGTCAATCCCCCAGACTGCTAGGCACCCCTACTACAAACATTCACTATATGGACAAAAGTAGTGGGACACCTAACCATTTGAACTGAATTCAAATACATAGACTTTAATATGAAGCTGTTATACGAGCAGCTATAACAGCTTCCACTATCCTTGTAAGTCATTCCACAAGGTTTTGGAGTGCTTCTTTGAGCCCATTCATTCTGTAAAACATTATGAGGTCAGACACTGATGATGGACGAGAAGGCCTGGCTTGCCATCTCCATTCAAGTTCATCCCAAAGGTGTTGGATGAGGTTGAAGTTAGTGCTCTGTGCAGGCCAGTCAAGCTCTTACACACAAACTCATCCAGCCTTGTCTTTATGGAATTTTGGGGCACAATCTATTCTATGCTGGAATAGAAATTGTTTTTCCTCAAACTGTGTGCACAAAGTTGAAAGCATTGGGTTGTCCAAAATGTCTCTGTATGCTGAAGCACTCAGACTGCCCTTCACTAGAAGAACAGGCCCCAGCCTGAACTCTAAAAAAAAACAGAAGTGTCCCAATACTTTTGTCAGTATAGTGCACATACATACTGCAAGATCTGCATTTAAATTCAGCTGGGATGCATGTGTTTCCTCCACAGTCAACATTCAGGTTTTACAGGGGCGTCAGAAGCATTTTTTATTTGAGGGGGACACGTTGGGGCGGGGTTTGTGTGTGATGGGGAGGGGTTTGGGTGGAGGCGGAGTTGCTGCGTGCATGCAAATCTCATCCTTTTTGTTCGGAAAGCCCTGTTAAATCTTTAATCTTTCCTAAAAGAATCCACTCCACCAGCTTGGGTTTTCCTCCAACTCACCACATGCAAGTGAGGTTTCACGTCAATGCACAGACAGGCTGCTCAGATTTCCAGCGGTGTGTGTCCTTCTATCGGTTTTTTAGTGGAGGGGATTCTTTTGCGAAAGATTCAAGATTCAACAGCTCTGGGTTAACTCATTATTAATGTTAAATGTGGGGGGGTCCAAAACAAATAATTATGAAATATGAAGGGGCCCCGTTCCACTCAGGTTGAATGGCAAAGACGCACGTGATGTTTTACTTCATTTTACATTACCTTACAACTGAAAGACATGACCTTTAGATTTTATAGTTGCATCTTCAAGTGAAATTCTAATCTGAGAAACTCAATAACTTAAATCTAGCATCTTGTTCTGTTTAATGTTGGACCAGACCCTCTAAAAGGATGAGTGTCATCTTTAGATGAGTAACTCTGCTTTGGCACCACTAGTGGCCATATAGTAGTACAGCAGCTAAGACTTAAAAACAATTGTTCAACCTAGGTCAGAGATCTCAGCTAAACAAAAGAAAGACTGATCCAGCTTTAAAAAATTACACACTGCAGGTAATTTTATGGTATTTGCAACATTTGCCTCAATAACTGTGTATTTTATTTACAAATAACGAATTGTAATTGTACGTGGTGCTTGATGGACTGCAGCAGAAAAAATTGCTAAAATATTTTATATAGTAGGGATTAGCTGTTTAATTTAATAGTCGAAAGAAGCAATTAATTAATAACACTGCACTCATTTTAGACATTCTCTTAACTATCATTGTCAGATATTACTGCATTATTAATAAATAGGTTGATTAAAAGTCGAATTTTAATCAATAGATATTAATATGTGAATAAGATAGGATCATTGTTCTGTAAAAATAGAAATACTAAGTAAGATTGTTGACTCTGGGAAACCTAAACGATGAAATAGCTTAAACTTCAAAAGCTAGTTAGCTACACTAGATGGACAAAAGTATTTGGACGCCTGACCGTTACATCAACAGGGACTTAAATAAAATTGCATTAAAATACATAGATATTTTTATGTGGAGTCGCCTCCCCCTTTGCAACTAGAGCAGCCTCCACTCTTCTTGGAAGGCTTTCCAAAGGAATTTTGAGATTTTCTGAGGGAATTTGTGCCCATTCATTTTGTCGACCATTTATTAGCCCAGGCATCGATGTTGGACAAGAAGGCCCGGCTAACAATCTGCTATTCCGTACGGGCCAGTCAAGATCCTCCACGCCGAACTAATCCAGCCATATATTTATGGGATTTGCTTGTACACTGGGCAATATTTACGCTGTAATAGAAAACGTTCTTCCCCAAACTGTCCACAAATTTGTAAATATGGCGTTGCCCAAAATGTCCTGGTAGGCTGAAACCAGCCCTTCACTGGACGAAAGGGGCCTAGCCCAAACCCTGAAAAACACGTGCCCCGATACTTTTATCCATATGGTGTAACTGAGGATATCTGTCACTTTTAAGAACCTGCATACAGCTGGAACCTTAGAACTTACTGGTGCTTGGGCGTGACTGATGAATTTCATTGGACATTGAAGAAGTTAACGGCTCGGCGTTGATTGTGGTCCGGTGAAGAAGCTGGATACTGGAGTTTATTGAGTGGTGTCTTTTAAACCTGCTTTAGAAACTTTAGCTGGTTATTTGTAAAGCGTTAATATCTGAATATTACAGCGGTCGTGTCTTTAAAATTTTGTAGAAGATGTGGTATCCCCCTTCTGTCGTTGTACCGTGTAATGTAGAGCCGCGCTCGTCAAAAAAGCCAAGTGTGCCCGCAGCAATGATGTGGCAAATTATTCCGTCTGACCAGCAAGTGTACATCTCCACCGATGTAGCAACTGGTGAGTTTTATTACAGCCTAATTTAATCAAAATTCAGTTTTAATCTCATCGAAAGAGCGCCCCCCCTTTTTTTTTTAGCTTGGTAGGCTAGTAGGGATGGCAGTTAAAAACCAAACACACTAGTTCAATCTATACACAGACACACTAGTGTTTACAATGTACACACACACACACACACTGTAGTTTCTTAAATCTACAAACATACACTGTAGTCCTCACTGTACAAAATTTAAATCACAAACCTATTTGTGTTGTGTGTGTTTTTTAGGAAGTACACTTTCTATTCCACATGTGCAATATAAAAAATACCTAAGTGCTCTTGCATTGTCTTGTATGCCTATGTTCCATAGTTTTGTACTATACTGCCCCTGTGTTGCATTTTATGGCTTGCACATATTTAAATTGTTCCAGATTTCCTTGTACTCTGCTGTGACAAATGACTATCTTTTTAGGCTATCTGGACGGTTCCTTGCCTGTCACGACTGGTAGGACATTCCTATTAAACAAGTAGGTGCTCCTCATCTCTGTGCACAGACCAGAGGTACAATGGTTCATCTCGTCTATTTTTTGAACCATGCTTATCCCATAGGGCTCTGTATAGGACTCAAAAGGTTGTTTGACTTGCAATATTGGATCCTTCTTTGGTGCTATACAGAACCATAAAATGCAGGGAAGCATTTGGCCATACAAAAGCATTCAGAATTTCTTTTTTGTACTGAAAGACCCCTATTTTGGGTGTAGGTAAACCTGATGGTAATGCATATGTAAACAATGATGTATTATGAACCCTGCTCATCAATGGGATTGTTCGTGTTTCTTTTTAGGTCAGTGTTTGAACTTGTAAAAGTCAATCATTTTCTGGAGCTGACGGATCCAAGGTTGCTCAGCTGGTATCTTTGCCTGATTCCAGAAGACCGAAGACTAATACAAGGTAGGACTTCAATTGTGAACAGCATGGTTATACATTCTTCTGGATATGTTGCACAATAACTCTGTTACTTCCTGCTTTGTCATTAAATATGAACTTAAGTGTGCCACTATCTTTTGTTTCCAGAACAAGGAGGGTTTTTCAAATTTCTGCTAAATCATCCTGCACTTGAAGTGGCTAGACATATTGTTCGTTTAAAACGTAAGTTAAATTATGTATACTTGTCTCTTTTTTTTAAGCTTCTGAATAAGATGTGTAATGTTATTTAGTATTCTTTTAGAGCAGGTTCAAGGAAACATCTTCAACCTTCCATCGACTGATATGTCTTCAGAACTGAACAAGTATGTTTTTTTTATTATCATTATTTCTTGCCTATATCATTGGAGGATAAAGCTGTGCAATATGAACAAATTGAAGTATTGGGATTTTACTGGTGCAAATTAAAATTGTGATAACTTTCAAAATATTAAAGGGCTCATATGATCAGTTTTCTGGGACTAGAAGAGCTTAAATCTGTAAATATTGTTTCAAATTATACATTCTTTGCCCCATCCATACAGTCTACACCAAACTATATATCTCCTTATTCTGATTACAGCAGTTTCGCCCCAAACATTAATGAACAGATTACTTTAACTGTTTAAAAATTGGACTTAAACAGGAAGACATTGATTGGGCACCCTGTCGGAAATGCTGTGATTGGTTTGAGGCTTATTTTACATCTTGGAGATTTTTACAAAGGCAGAATTGCAGAGACTGACACTGCGATTACCATGAGCAGATGATATATTGTGTTGTCCTACTGGAAGTACATTGAAACTGCTGTCATGAAGCATGTTGATTGATTAATGTTGCATGTGCATGATGTCCTTTTAGATCACGACACCCCACATTCTGTGGTGCATCATTTTGTCCAAATTGTGGTTCAAGTTGTCCATCTAGGACCAACAAATGTAGACACTGCTACATGCCCGTGTTTATCCCAGAAATTGTACCCAAAAAAGGTAAGTTATGATAATCAGAACAATGGAACATGCCTTTAACCCTTTTGCACCTAGTAGTGTTTGAATATTTCTAACTTGTCATTCTATGTCCTTGTCTAGAAGGAACATTTGATTTGCGACCCAACAATGTGATAGAGGAGCGGAATCTCGTAAAAGCCAAAAATGTTGAAGTATCCGTGAGAAGCTTTGATCAGTTAGGCTGCATTATAAGCAGCCCAAATAATATGCCTGCTCCTCAGGTCATGTATTCAGACAGTTACCAGCAAAACTTTGATGGTCTTCAGCCAGCACAGACTTGTCCAGGCCAGAAGGTGACTCCAATGATGCACTCCAATGATGCCCAGTATCTGTCTCAGTTGTGGGAGGAAGAGGTGTGGAAGAATAGGACCCAATTCAGAGCCTTTAAAGATCCCTCAGAGCAGGCAAGCTTCACATTGGACATGGAGCTCGAGTCGCATTGCCTTGCTCAGAAAAATGACCACGACCTAGTGCACACACTGACGGACACCACTGCAGATTTTTCTGGTTTAAATCAGGAGACTAAACCAGAGCATTACAGTTTAAATAGTACTGGTCTGGAGAACACACATGCTCAATGGAGCGATGCCACTGAATCACTAGAGCCGGTCTGCAGTGACTCTAAAGTAACTAAAGGCAGCAATGAGGTGTCTTCTGTTGATGAACCTGCACAGAACTCTGGGGCTGCGACTTGCCCCATTCCTGCTTCTGCAGATAAAGGTCGTCGGTTGGTTTGCCAGAATGAGTTGAAGATTGAGTCCACCAGGCCACCTGAGAAATCTGAGGCAACTTATGTTCCCCTTTATGTGAGCCAGGCAGTGGATGCCACCAGTGACTTTAGGGCTCTCTTTACGTCCACCCAGGCCACAGAAATCTGCCAGAATTTTTTTCCAAAGCCTTGCCACGAAATTGCTATAGGTACTGATTCCTTTACTAAAAGAGAATGTGACACACAGACAACTCAGATGTCCACTTCAGAGAAATGCGTCCTCACTGCAGTCCGTATGTCTGACCTGGATGTTCTTTCGGAGGTATTATCTGTACAGTTTTGTGATTAAAACTTTTTAATGAGAAATGTGATACTTAACTTATTACACAATCTATTTCTTGCCCAGGAATTTAAGCACCTGAAAATGATGGAAGAGGAGTATAAATGTTTAAAGGATAAAATGAAAAGGTGAAGTATTGAGTAGTGACAGTGGAATTTATGTACATTGCATGAAAACCAATCTAAATACCAATTAATGGGTGGTATTAAAAAACAAGCTAGTATACTATAATCAAACTTGGGTCTTATGGGTACCCCATTTCGTTTGTGTGTTTTAAAATGTGATTTAAACTTATGTAAATACGTTTAAAAACACAGAAATTTAATTGGATGACACATTGGACTACCAGAAATATGGGTAATAATCAAACATAACTTGCAGTCAAACCAAAGGTATATATCTAACCTAGATCCAGTCCACCCAGTGCTGGAACACCTGACAGGAAGGGGCACAATTGTGACTGTGGTGCTGTCCATCGTGTGAAGCAGGCTGAGCTGCGTCTGCTGGCTCTGCAGTTTGCCATGTGCCAGCAGCATTGCTGGAGGCGCTTTTACACTTCCCCGCTGGGAGAGACAGCACTCCAGGGGTAAAGGAAAGATACTGTTAAAAGATATATCACAAAATCTATAAAAAAAAATTGATGTTTGTACAATTTCTCTTATTGGGCTAGTGTAGTAATTAAGCAGTGCTGAAAATATTGCAGTTATCATTGAGCATTATCATCAAATTGATATGGTTGGGTGTTACACACAATAAGTACCTCTGTCTTTCTATAGGGCTGAAACTCTACCAGAAGAGATAATGCACACTCTGAAGACACTGGAGGATGATTATCTGGAAATGAAGAGGAAGATCTTGGCAGGGATTCCTCTTGATACCCTCGATCCTCTGTCTGTGGACACTTTCATGATGGCCTCAGGAACACTCTACAATCCCGCCTTGGTGTGGATTCACACACGTCTTAGAATCTTAAAAGAAAACATTTCTTCGATGCCTTAACAGGTCTTTTGTTCTTTTCAGGTATTTGTGGACTATTTAGGAGGAACAGTACTTGAGGAATTGTCAGGGTATGTGTGCTTTATTCTGAGATTATTTTCTTTTTCTTTTTTTTTAAAGAATACATTATGGGCTGTCCATTCACCTTTATACTTTAACATGCAGTTTTCTATTTTACTGTTACTTGTCTGTCTAAAGATCTAGAATCTATGAAGATGAAGGTCAGCCAGATAAAGCCAATGAGGAGTTGAAGAAGGAAACCAAAGATGAAGCGTTCAACAGGACCACACCACAACCCCAGGTTTTGCGATGTTTTCAGAAGAATCATTCATAGTAAAAATTATGAAGAGAGCAATGGTGTATTAAGTTTCAGTGCAAATGTAGTTAGATTTTCATGTTCATTTTGAAAAATATTGACTCTGTAGTGTGTTTATTCTTTCGACCTCTGCTCCTGGACAAACATTGCAGGACAATGCTTCCACCGCTTCTTCTGATTCATCATCTGGGTCTAAAGGTAAGTGATGTAGAACTGTGCATGTCCTTATCCAGCCATCAGGTATGTCTAGTGAAATCAACCCAGGTAAGAAAGATTTGAAAACTTTTAAAGGCTTTACTGATTCTTAATTCCTCTCTGAACATGCACTACCATTCAGAGGCTTAGAATAACAAAAAAAAAATGGTTAGATGCGTGTTTGTCTGTAAAATGATTGTGTTGGTATGGTTCTAGACATTCTCTCTAGTAGAAATGACAAAACTGCTAGCGGGTGAAGTAAAATAACATTTGAGACTAGTGATGCTCCGATCGATCAGCATCGGCCGATCATCAGACTTTATGACTCGATCGGGACTTGTTAAACTCGCCAATCTTAGGAACCGATCACAATTGATGACGTCAATGCGGGAGGACTAGGGACGGGTACCGAACCC
>JBBMFX010045087.1:0-11416 GCA_037832545.1 Rhabdalestes septentrionalis
TAATATTGATAATTATCGATATCGGTCAATACAGGAAAAATTATCGTGATAATTTTTTTTGCCATATCGCCCAGCTCAACGACAGGTTTTAATCGATGCAATTTATGCTGAATCATTTAGTACACATTGTCTTAAATTCTGACTGAGTAGTGCTGGAGTTGGCCGGCCTGTCTGTGTGTCTTTCTGTCTGTTTATTATATGTACATGTAATGTACGCATGCACACAGAGAGCTGTAAGTAATTTTTTTAGTCTGAATAGGCAGTCTCTGTTGTCTGTCATAAATGCTCTTATCTTGGAGAACTGAATGGCATGTTTAAGGTTCTATGAGCTGGAATACACTCTACATAATAGTAATAATAAAACAGATTATGAGCTTGCCCATGTAGCTTATGAACCTGCTCAAGTGTCATGTTTTTCTCACAGCTGCAAAAAACACACCCACTTTACCTGACAATAAAAAGTTCTATCAGGTGTGTCTGAGCAGAAAATCGGTGCTGGACTCTGGCCATCCTGTAGTGGTGTTGATTTTGGAGTGTGCTTCCCTCGAGGTCACTTGACTTGCTCACGCTGTTGTTAATTAGTGGTGTATGATGGTTTTTTGTTTGTAATGTCCTGCTATCAGTATTTAGTCAATGTGAAATGTGTCAAATTGAAACAGTGCTGTTTCTCTATGTTTGAATATGACATTCGTTTTTATCATTTCTGTGTCTGTGGTTCTGAGAATTCAAAGCGAAGCTGGATTCAGACTCTTTTCCTGAGCTTTGTTATTTTCCACACATAAATCTCTTGGGTATGTCTAGTACTGGAACATGCCTGTGTTTCCATGTGAGTGAGTTTCAAGTGCACTGAGGTACAGCTTGCTGTTGTACAACACAGTGGTAGGCTTGAACCTTAGCAGAATATCAGCATGTTTTGTGTAATTGGTTTCAGCTGATCTGTCTGGCAGCTTCGTTTAGTCGAGGTTTCTACAGAAAACAAGTTTAAAGGGTGGAACTTCAGCGATGTGAGGAGAACAACACAGACTGAAGTCACCACCTTTTAAACAGTCATTAAGTACTGCCAAAGAGTTGTTGTGAAAGTTTTTATATGTGTGATTATTATTCTGTAATAAAGAAGGATATTGTGAGAATAGTGATATATGAATAATGAAATAAGCAAAGACTTTTTATACCTTGCTTAACAACTAGCCCTCTTGCTGCATTTGGCAGTTTTGGGGAATTGTATGTAGTTTTCTTTCATTTAAATTGTTTTGCTGATTTTGGTACTTTTCAGATTGATTTTTTTATATATATACCGCATGCACAGTGTGAATTGTTATGGAAACTACACGATTCAACCACAGCATTGAACCCACTTAAGGTGGATTTGAAGAACGTTTTATGATCGTACGATGCCGTCTGTCAAGCAGTGAAGGCAGCGAGTGAACAGTCAGTTCTTGAACTTGATGTGTTGCAAGGAAAAATGAGCATGTGTAAGGATCTGAAGGATTTTGACAGATCTTGTGAAGTGTTCCAAGTATGTGTGGGTTAGTACCTACCATGGTTCGAGTTAATGGGGGGTACTCTGGGGCACTGTAACACCCAATTCATAAAGACTAAAATAACAGTTGGGGTGTCTTACTGGTGTTGTTAAGGGTGTACCCCCCAGTTTTGGAGGGGTAATTCACATTCTGGTACCTGCAACAAGTGTTTCTTCATATCATTTATGGTCCAATCCTATAACTACTGGACCACAAATTGCTGGAGATTTTGACGCTGGCTACAATAGAAAGGTGTCAAAACACATTCTGTATCCCATCTTGCTGTGGCTGCAGCAGTGTAGCTGCAAACCATTAAGATTCCCTGTGCCTGTCCTCTTTCCACTGATAACAGTGCCAACAAAGGGCAAGTGAGCATCAGACTTGGACCATGGATCAATCGAAGAAGGAGGCTTGGTCGGATGAATGGCTCCCCCCCCCCAAGTGGATGGCCGGGTACACGTGCACTTGGGGAAGAGATGGCAACTGAATGCACTGTGGAAACCTGCAAACCCCACCACACTGCAAACAATGTTCAGGAATGCTTTGAGGAACATGATGAGTTTAAAATCCCCAGATCTCAATACACTCGAGCATTTGTGTGATGTGTTAGACAAACTAGTGCAATTCATGCAGGCGCCACCTTGCAGCATTCAGGACTTAAGAGATCTGTTGCTAAATTCTTGTTGCCTGATACCACAGCACACCTTCAGAGGTCTTGTAGAGTCCATGTCTCAATAGTCCAGAGCTGTTTAGAATGTAATTTTGGGCAAAAATATTATTCTTGTTAGTTTTATTGTTATTCATTCTGAAGTGGTCAAGCTAGTCATTATATGGCAGAAAAGAGAGAGCATGTTACTTTGTGTTTGATGACAGAGCTTGAACCGGCCATATTAGTACAAATCGTAAATTCCAGATAATTTTTAAACGTGTAATTCTGATCAATATTAAAAGTGATCACATCATGGGATGATATTTACTAGCCTTTAAGTACAGTCAAGCAACTTCGTGACTTCATATGAAAAGAAGGAAAACTAGTTATGAAAAGAAGGAAAACCAAACAGCAGCTAATTTCCTTGATTCCTTATTGCCTAGCCTTAGCTCAGCTCACCCTACAGTGTTATACTGCTGATGAGCCAGTTGGATATATAGTCAATAAATAATGTTCTAGGTGTGTGATGGCTCTGTAACTGTCCAGTGCTGCTTCTCATTGTTCTTCTGGCAGCATAGCAACCAGGAGTTTTATTTAGGGTCCAGGAGTTGGTGACTCTCATTCGCTCCAGTGCATGATGAGAAATCAGAAAGCCCCAATTCTGCATTTCCTGCTGAGTGTCCAGGTCCTCACCCTCCTCCCACAGCAAACAATGTGCCTTTAGATTGATGCATTGATTTATTACCCTGAGACCTGTGCATAAATTTTAGAGACAGAGTGTAGGCACGCACCAACCTGGGAATCTGCCAGGATCGGCACATGCATTTTAATGAAATGGACTAAAATCAGTATTATAGAGAAGTCTGATATTTATGACCATGAAAGTTACAAATTTAGGAAGACTGATAGCGCTGATATTTTAGCTCTGTGCTTCCTAAGCGTATTGCTGTTTCTCATGCTTGTACAATAAATGCCAGTAGAATTTAAACATCAGTCAGAATCCAGTAATTTGTTTTCAAGCAATAATATGCCTGCAGTCTTTCACACACATTTCACATAAGGGTTTTGTTTTGAAATCTGTGAACTGAACAGAACTATGAAAAGTATCTAATTAAACATTTGGGCATTTGATTTTTTTATGGCAAGTTTTCTTCCTTGTCATTCTGCTCTGCGTGCTAAACAAACAATCAGCTGCCGTGGCGGCTGAGGTTTTCTTTTTTGTTTTCCTTTTTCTTTCTTTTCCTTTCAAAAAGTGCATGCGGGTATTGATGGACAATCATGAGCAGAAGAGGGAGACAGATCTGATTTATTCTGTCAAACCTACAACTCATTCTGCAGACCTGGAAAAGTCTGCCAGTTCAGACCTTTATGCGATGCTGTTTAGATTTCTCCTCAGATGATTGACTGAGGTTGGCTGTCTTGGACAGTTTGCCTGTTTGAGCTTGCGGAAGAGAACAGGGTCCTCCCTTAAGCTCAGAATGCTGCACTCCCTGTGTTTCTGAGCTGAATTAGAAACTGAAGTTGGGTGTGGTAAAGTTTCTTTTACTGCCTCTGAACAAACCTTCTTCTCCTCAGACATCTATTATTATCTGGTATTGCCTCAAATTGAGATCTAGAGCAGGTGTAGACTGCTTCTTTCGAAGCGTCAGTGTGTTTCTTATGTCTGCATTTTTACATTTTAAAGGGTCTTTCAGTGTAAAAGTTGCGATGCATTTTTCACTTCTGAAGGATTTCAACTCTTGTGAGCTGTCTGGGAATAAAATGAAAACTTAAAAATATTACTGATCAGAACATACTGCCATTGATATGGGGGTTGTTGGTGTCATTTATTCGGGGAAATTAAGTAACCTGCTGATTTGTTTGAATGGTTTGATTTTGGAATCAGGATTTATACAAATGATGATAATAAATGGACTTATCTGAAATATAAAAACTAATGCAAAATCTACCAAAGCCTTTTTAAATATGCCATATATTACTGGGCATACATGTATTGGAAACATATTAAAAAAGTGTGTGTGTGTGTGTGTGTGTGTGTGTGTGTGTGTGTGTGTGTGTGTGTGTGTGTGTGTGTGAGAACTGATTTGAATCCATTAATGCCAGTTTTGCCACAGAAAGGACAGTGTGTTCACAAGGACAGGATAATTTGTTCTCACCTTTCTCCTCTTCCATCTCTTTAAATGTAAAATGAGAGTCACTTTGTTGCTCTCTGTTGGCCCACTCAGACTGACAAGGACTAAAACATTTTTTTAATGACTTTTCAGAGTAGCAAAGGGCTTTAAAATATAACTGGGAAGAACCATTTGCACCATATGGTTCAGAGCAGCACCTGATCCAGTAGGGTAGTGTTAAGTAACACTTCCAGAGTGAACTTTGGAGGTGGAAAGATAAATCTGATCTAGCAGTTTAAGTATAGCGCAGTGGTATGTGTCAGGGATGCGAAGAAACTGGCGCGCTGTTTTACATTACGGCTAATGATGATGCTTGCTGTAAAATGAATGCATGTAAAAACCCTGTGGAGCTCAAAACTGCTCCCATAACAGCGCCTTGGGTAAATGTTAAATATGCAGATCTTTCTGCTTGTTTGGTTTAGTGCTCAAGCTGCCTGCTTTCATCAAAACCATAATATCCAGTGCGATCTGCAGGAATATAGGCAAAGACACATTTTGTTTATTGGTTCTCTACTGTTCTGCACATTGACTATTCACAAAACACTGATAATGAGTTCAGACTGTTGGATTTAATTCAAGGTTATTTTAGTCTTTGATGAACCATCCTGTTTCCTTGTTTATCCTCTTACTTTCTAGCTTACTCAAGTGAATGCAGATATACAATATGCATTCCATTTACACTTATGTTGAATGTAGTGTATGTGCATCTCTGACTACTTCCAGGCTTGAGGGGTTCAGTCTTAATCCAATCACAGTAAAGTATGAACATGATCACCGGCAGTGTGTGTAATGCAGACAACGACAACCTCGTACTGAATCTCTCTGCATTGTCCCATTGGCTGTTGTCTATATAATGGTGTGAAATTCAGGTCTTGTGGCCTATGGTGATGGACCAGCTGAGAAATTAGAATTTGAGAATACAAACATCATTAAAACATGTCACCCACACTTTATATAGAAGCATCTGTAATAGGGAGTGAACAGTGACTATTGTTGAAACACAGACAGACCGTCGTGCATCTAATGAAATGAAGAAACGTCGTTGCCTACAGACTTGTTACCCAAATGTATGGCTACCGTTCAAATAATTACTGGTAAATAAAACACAGAACACCCACAGAGAAACATGTCTTTCAAAAACAACAAAAGCTTTTTCATTTAATAAAGGGTGCTGCAATAGAATAAGCCGTGTTATTAGTAATTAATTGAATATGCCTGAATAAAATGCCCTTAATCAAATTGGACCATTGGGATGTGGGGAGGGGGGTTAAAGTGGACACCTTCATTGCCATTCTCATAATGCAAGGCCTTGTTATTTCTTGTACCATAAATGGCGCAAATCCCAAGTAGCTGATCCCAGTCTTGCAAAACGAGGCTTGCCTGGTCTTGTTAGCGCTCAATAACAGATCTTTTGCTGTCAGTGACTGTCTGAAGTTCACAACCTACAGACCTAACCAGACACTGGGGATCCCTTGGCAGACTTTTAATGTGGCCATATTTTACTTTCGACGACAGTGTTTTCTTCAGTAATGGAACGGTCAGGTCAGGTGACTGACTGGGATATTTGAGAATATTTCTGACTCTGGAAAAAAAACAAACTCCACAGTGGCTTTAGTAGAGTGCTTGGGATCCATTGCATGCCTTTATTTGAATTCTCTGGATCGTAAGTGGTTTTCCCCTCCGAGCTTTCCTCATTCCATCAGTATGACACAGGTTAATGTTTGTCTAATTTGTTGACTTTAAACATAATTGGTTGCACAGTGTTTTAATGACTTAATGACACTTTTTATTTCCATAACACTCAGGTTTAATGTATAAAGGGCTTCTGACTGTTTTTTGAGGGAAATACTTGATGGATTAGAGCTGATTTCTCTACAAGAACTTTATAGATTTTTCACTTAAGAAAATAAAAGAAAAAAAATCAAGCCAACCTAAAACTAATACAACATCCAAAGTAAAAGGAAGTAAGGTATTTTCTTCCCTTGTCATCACAGATTTGTTCAAGCGGCAGCATTCGAGAAAGTGTTGGCCATTTGAATCACTTGTGGAGTGTCTTAGGTAGAAGCTGAAGAGCGTTTTGTAATCACGGTTCATTCTGAGTATTAAGGTGGAGTACAGCATCCAGGAACTTCTGTTAGAGGGAATTCATTTAGAAATTCCAAGTATGAAAACTCTACTTCCTGCTTGATATTTAGAACACAATATGACAGCAGAAGTAGAAACTTCTGTAGAGCAAGTAGAGACTTGCTAACACCTTGATCTGTAGCCATAAAAAAAAAGATAATGACCAGCATAAATCATTCAAATTCAGAAATGTAGTGTGCGGAGTGGGAGTGGGAGTGGGAGTGGGAGTGGGAGTGGGAGTGGGAGTGGGAGTGGGAGTGGGAGTGGGAGTGTGTGTGTGTGTGTGTCTGCATTAAATAATTAAGAAAAAAATTGTGCATGACCCCAATAACATACTACGCTGCATCCTGACACCACTGGGGCTGCACAGACTGTGTCAGAGGCTCAGCGGGCTTTCATCAGTGCACATCAAGTCTTATCTCACTCTAATCTCCTTACAGTCTGTGACAATTTTCTAGCACTGCCCTGATTTACAGGTTCTAATCATTAGAATGTGGTGCATTTTGGCATAGTTGCGCTTGCATGTGTGCACGAGTACATGTGAATGTGTGTTTCTGACTAGCAGTCTGGGATTTGGCTTGCTAAGAGAGCCTAATAAACTGCCCCATAGTGTTTGTGTGAATTAACATGAGATCTCTGTAAATTCTCAGCATTTCATTTCTATTGTTCCATTTACCATGTTTTTTCTGTTAGCTTTGGTTAGATTGTAAGACATTTTTCTGTTTTTACTTGTAAATTTTGGAGATTCTTGGTGCGTGTGTGCGTGCGTGCGTGCGCGTGTGGCCTAATTTATGAGATGCAGTAGCTGAAGACAAATCATAGCACCTCCTGCAGCTGCTGAAACCCTGCAAATACTCACTGTGGGCTCCCAGACTGAAGACCCCTAATGGGCAATGTGATATTTGTTATGTATAGAAAATTTTTCCAAGACATCTTACTTTCTCACTTATAGATGCAATGCATAGCAAAAAATAGAAAAAAAACCTCAAACTGCCTCCCAGCACGCTCTGCTTAAAACGCTTTAGTGCGTCGCCGTTTTCCTTTTTGCAGTCCATAGAGATTTCATAACTGTGCCACTTCAGCAGAGGTGCAGATGAGTAAACCTGGGTCTGGACTTGCTGGATTCCTCTTGCACACCGTTTCACAACATGAGCAAGCGTGTAACGGCTTTCCCCAAGAAAGCACGCTGAGAAGCTTTGATCTGCCCCTGTGGATAGATTCGTTGCATTATTGACCTCAGGCCATCATCCAAGGGCAGCAGTTCAGTGATGCAATGCCCTCTCAGGGACCAGAGCAATTTGCTCTGCATGGATCTAGCAGAGCCTGCAAATGTTTTAATATCACTGCTGTGCCTCCATTATAAAATGATTTTTCTTTTCTCCCCCCAGAATTGTACCATTAAACCCATTATTTAAAAAAAGCTGCAAGTTAATTGGGGATTGATCAATATGAAAATTGTAATTTGATACCAGGAGCTAAAAAGTCCAATAGATATTAACGTTGAACAGTGTAGGGTTTATATGGTCTAAAGAAGAAACTGTAGCAGTTTAAAATAGTGCTTTTTTTCACCAGTATGATTTTAGTCCTGTTTTTTTGTTTTATTTTTATTTTTACTCTCCTATCAGGAAGACATTATTAAATGATATAGTATTGATTAGCATAAGCACAATAGCATGAGCTGAACTACCCAGAATTCAGATTGTTTTCTGAACGAAACACCTTATGTCAAGTTTTTTTTTCTTTTCTTTTTTTTCTTCACTTTACATAATGTGTTTATTTATAATAAAACTACAGTGAAAACTCTAAAATCTTCCCGAGTGAATGATTACAGCTGAGCATTGTAAGCATTTTCAGTTGGCTTGGACCTTTTTATTTTCTGAGATGTGGTAGTTGACAGATTGTTTAGAAACCCTAAACTGTCTGTTTAGTCTGTGACACAGCGCTCCTTACGCTGCTCATTTTGATTTTGTCAGTCCAGCAGAGCATTTTTCTTGCTCAAGTTTCTGCTCTTGTCAGTGACGAGTGGGAAAAAAACATCCCTCGCATTGCTCATTTTCACACTTGCACACTTTCAAACCTACGGCCTGCAGCCCGTCATGCTACGTGCACAAATGCTTGCAGGCATGTGGCAGAACTCTGCACTATCCAGCCCTTCATTCTGAGGAGAGCTTGTGGGTCGGCGGTTGTGTGGATGGTTCTTTGTGGAACGCCGCTGGAGGGGAGGACGCAAGAGGCAGTCTCCCTCTGTCTCTCTTTCTCGCTCACTCTCGTGTACCTACACATATCTGCCTGTTTTGCCATGCCTGTTCACACTGCATAAAATATAAGGCACAATATAGGCCAATCAGAGCAGAGATCGTTTTTATATGTCCCTCTTTAAGGAAATGTAAATCGTCATGTAAAAATGAAAAATGACCGATTGTGGCATGTAAACCTGGTCATTTTAAGTGGACATCATTTGGTTTCAAATGGTTATGAGCGGACTTTAAAAGAATACTGTGAATCAAGGCTGTACACTGTACCAGGGCTTGGCAGTGTGACTATTTATTTTTTTGTGTTAAATTAAGTCATTCTTATATCATCCTAAAGCACATTGACCAGCTGCATGTTGCATTACACAATCAGTATGGGTATTGATTATATTTAGGGGAGCACAGTATGCGAAACACTAAACATTATTTTTATGATATCTGATAGGAGGGTTCAGTAGGGTCACTGGTTTTCTTTTGTGTGCTACAACTTTATAGGGGTCACAAAAAAAACCTGTGTGTTTTTGCCATATTTCCCTCTCTTGAGCGATGTGTTCTGATTGAAATCTTGGTCTTTGAATGGAAAGCTGTCATGATGATGAGTAACAACAAAATCACAGTGGGTTTGTACTATGTGCACCTTGATCTGTAAAATATGTGGCTCACTCATGAAATCAGCATCTATCAAAAAAACCTGGTGTTTTGAAGATTTTCGTTCGTGGCCGGAGTTTGTAATGATGAGACGAGTGCTGCATGCAGGCCTGGAAGTTCTTGCTTATCTACATGCAGGGGCTGGTACAAATGTCTAAATTGCCTGGATTGCAGATGCAACTTTTAAACATACTGAGATGCACTGAACCCTGTTTGCACCTGTTAGTAGCGCTGTCCACTTATGATCAGGTCACTCAGGTGTTGTGAAGTGGGGATGGAGACACTGACTCATCCACTGAAACGCTCATCTGAAACACAGTCATAGGAATTCAAGAAATATTTTGTTTAAAATAAGGCTTTTCTTTTACCATGTCACATTGCTGATTAAAAGGAATGTAAAGTGGCTCTTTATAGTCACACATGAACACACCACAGCACAGCAGCAATGTGAAATTCTTTCTCTGCATTTAACCCATTCACCAAGTGTTCTGCCACCAAGGGGTCGGGGGGTGGAATGGGGGGGGGGTGTTCTAGATACAGTCATCTGGGGTTCCTGATACCACTCTGAACCTGAGGTACAGCCACTACATCAGTAATAATGTTTTTTATCTAGTGGAGAGCAGTTTCCTGCTTTTTTTTTAACACTATAATTGCACTTCCTCACTGTCATAATTCTGAGGTGAATCAATCGAACTTTAAACCTAGCCAGGCCTGGCAGGGATCAGGTTTTTTTTTTTCCCCAGCATCACACAATGAGTTTAATCTCAAACTCCACCACATGCCTTACAGACATACTGCATAGTTTATTGTGGAGCAATTGTCTATTGACCATAAATGTGTTTGGCACAGTACAAAGATGAAGCTCTCCAGAAAAACATTTTAAACAAACGGAAATATGGTGAAGACTCACATGAGAATTTGTCCACGAAGACATTTAAAATCAATGTATCTGAAACTAAAATGTCCTGAAACTAAACAAATTTCACTGGAGTGCAGAAAGGAAAGTAGTCTATTGCAACATAAATATTAAAAACCCTTAGTGAAGATGTCCTGCTGTTTCACCCCTGCCAAATTCCATCGCTGCTTAAATTCCACCACTGTTCTTTGGCAGTGCTAGTGGACTAGAATTCATTCCTCCATGTATTTATCCACATTTCTTAGTATGTGGAGTGTCTGTAATGTATATTCAGTGATAATCATGTCTGAATAGTCAGGTGGTATTGCTAGGTGTGAAATTGAATTCATATTCCTAATATATCAATGTACCAAGATTGTCAGCTTGTTTTGTGTGGACTGGGTTGTTCTGTGGTGCGTTTCTTAAAAGTAAAACATAGATTAGAATTATACAGTACGTTTATTTTTTTTATTAGTTAATTCAAGCAGTTCTATGTGTCATTTTTCAATCTACTGAAAGTTTTTCCCAACTATGCAGAAGTTCCCATAAGTGTGTGGCACTTATAGGTTGTTTTGCTTTCACTCTTCAGTCCAGTTCATCCTAAAGAAGCTAGATGTGGTTTAAGTCTGGAGACTTCTGGCCCCTCCATGTTTTCCAGCTTGAGGTAGTTCTGGCAGAGCTTGGACTTCTGTTTTGGGTCAGTGTCTTGCTCTAGGATGAACCTGACCAACTAGACACATACCAGAGTGTCCTGCGTGGAGCTACAGAATTATTTTACAGAATTGTATGCAGAATTACTTCTGGGTAACCTTACCATTTTTAAACCTCTCGGAGTTCAGCACTGTCCTTTTTACCATTTCATTATATTAATTGGATTTTAACTATTTAAATTTCAATTACTGAAACACTGGGTTTTTCTAAAACTTTTGTATAACCTTTAACCTGAGACAATTTCCGTTTTGAACTATACTCCAAACACTCTCAAGCACCTAGCAAATGACACACACCAATTATAACATTAAAAACACATGCCTAATTACTAGGGGTGGAGACAAATACAAATATGGTATTCGGATTGGCACAAATAACGTGTTTTTTACAAATACCATATTCGGAATGCCATTCCCCCTCCCCTCCCTCACACAGTCAAACAATTG
>JBBMFX010045098.1:0-7500 GCA_037832545.1 Rhabdalestes septentrionalis
AGAGAGTAGTTAAGTTAGTATACAGAGTAGTACAGTTAGTAGAGAGAAAGTAGTACAGCCAGTATAGAGAGAGTAGTAAAGTCAGTATGGAGAGAGTAGTAAAGTCAGTAAAGAGAGAAAAGTACAGTAAATATGGAGAGAGTAGTACAGTTAGTTTAGAGAGTAGTACAGTTAGAATAGAGAGAGTAGTACAGTTCTAGTAGTACAATTATAGAGAGTCTAGTACAGTCCATATAGGGAAAGTAGTACAGGTCGTATTGTTAATTTAGTACAGTAAGTATATAGAGCGGTACAGTCAGTATAGAAAGAGTAGTACAGTAAGTATAGAGTGAGTACAGTTGGTATAGAGAGAGTAGTACAGTTAGTATAGAGAGAGTAGTACAGTTAGTATAGAGAGAGTAGTACAGTCAGTATAGAGAGAGAAGTACAGTTAGTATATAGAGAGAAATACAGTCCGTACAGAGAGAGTAGTACAGTCTGTATAGTTAGAGTAGTACAGTTAGTATAGAGAGAATAGTACAGTCAGTATAGAGAGAGTAATACAGTTAGTATAAAGCAAGTAGTACAGTCAGTATAGTGAGAGTACAGTTTGTATATACAGAGTAATACAGTCAGTATAGAGAGACTAGTACAGTCCATTTAGGTAAAGTCAGTATAGTCAGAGTAGTACAGTGAGTATAGAGAGAGTAGTACAGTCAGTATAGAGAGAGTAGTACAGTTAGTATATAGAGAGTAGTACCATTAGCACACAGAGTAGTACAGGCAGTAAAGAGAGTAGTACAGTTAGTATATAGAGAGTAGTACCATTAGCACACAGAGTAGTACAGGCAGTAAAGAGAGTAGTACATTTAGTATAGAGAGAGTAGTACAGTTAGTATAGAGAGAATAGTACAGTCAGTATAGTGAGATTACAGTCAGTATAGTGAGATTACAGTCAGTATAAAGAGAGTACACTTAGTATAGAGAGAGTAATACAGCCAGTATAGAGAGGGTAGTACAGTCAGTATGGAGAGAGTAGTACAATCAGTATAGAGAGAGTAGTACAGTCAGTATAGAGAGAGTAGTAAAGTCAGTATGGAGAGAGTAGTACAGTTAGTAAAGAGAGAGTAGTACAGTCAGTAGAAAGAGAGTAGTACACTCTGTATAGTGAGAGTAGTACAGTCAGTAAAGAGAGAGTGGTACAATAAGTATGGAGAGAGTAGTACAGTTAGTATATAGAGTAGTACAGTTAGTATAGAGAGAGTAGTACAGTCAGTATAGAGAGAGTAGTAAAGTCAGTATGGAGAGAGTAGTACAGTCAGTAAAGTGAGAGTAGTACAGTCTGTATAGAGAGAGTAGTACAGTCAGTAAAGAGAGAGGAGTAAAGTAAATATGGAGAGAGAAGTACAGTTAGTATAGAGAGTAGTACAGTTAGCATAGAGAGAGTAGTACAGTTAGTATAGAGAGAGTAGTACAGTCTGTATAGTTAGGGTAGCACAGTTAGTATAGAGAGAAGTACAGTTAGTATAGAGAGAGTAGTACAGTTAGTATAGAGAGTATAGAGAGAGTAGTACAGTTAGTATGGACAGAGTAGTACAGTCAGTATAGAGAGAGTAGTACAGTTAGTATAGAGCGAGTAGTACAGTCAGTATAGTGAGAGTACAGTTTGTATAGTGAGAGTACAATTAGTATAGAGAGAGTAATATAGTCAGTATAGAAAGAGTAGTACAGTCAGTAAAGTGTGAGTACAGTTAGTGTAGAGTGTAGTACAGTAACTATGGAGAGAGTAGTACAGCTAGTATAGAGAGACTAATACAATCCATATAGAGAGAGTTGTATAGTTATCATGGTGAGAATAGTACAGGGCTGGTGCTAGGGGTGTGGTGAGTGATAAGAAGCCGACTCTTCATCGCTTCTGCTAAGAGGATGAGTTCAACCCCGTCACATGACTCTGACCCTACTGCACTTTGCGTGTGTGTATGTTAGATGGAGAGCAGAGGCAGCGATTAGGCAGATTTATAATGTGGATTAGTGCACCAGTATCACGGCCTTCTGTTGGCTATTCTGTCTCCTTTTTGCACTAACATTCATCTACTGTGGTCCCCATCTCTCCCTGTTTCTTTCTCTCTCTCTCTCTCCCTTTATTTCTCTCTTCCTCTATCTGGCCCACCGCATCCCCCATTCCTGATTCACCCCTTACCCGTCTGGGACAAGGCTCGCTGTGTGAGAGGAGGAGGGGGCGACACTCGAGGGGGAGGAGACTCTGACAGTATGGTGAGTGAGAGGGAGCGAGGAGTACTTTGAGGTGTAAGCCCACAGAAAAAGAGGTGGGAGGGGATGGAGAGTAGATAGAGATTGTGTGTGTGTGTATTAGGTAACATAAGGACAGCAGCGGAGGTGTAGTACAGGCTAGAGTAATCAGAGGGTCCGCAGCAGGCTGTGTGGAGCACCTCTCTAGTGCGTGCTTCGTTCTCACCAAGCCTGGATGACTCACGCCATCTGTTTTACACCGATAACTGTCAGTCCAAAAAACGAAACAGAGATTCTCTCCCAGCACACATTCCAACCCGCCAGGCTGCCGGACATCACGCGATTTTAACCAGAAGTGCACAAGCCGATACACTGCCCCCTGCAGAGAGCACTGAAAGGTTCACTCAGCCACTTTTGTGATTCACCTATGGTGCTTTTTCACTGGCACAAGAAACCGTGCCGTACCACAAACAAACGTTTTTTCATTACAAATAAAGAGACCCCAGCTGTACCTGAGCAGCTCAATGGCAGGGCTAAAAGTGGGCCACAGCCAAACCGACAGTGTCAATGTTTGGAAATGTTTTCATGGGCTTGGAAACAAGTCGTCATTTTATTGTATTATTTTTACTGACCTTGCAGAAAAAAGCAACACAAAAAACGAACAATTGGGAGGTCAACAAAGTACTGGGAGGTCAACTATAGTACCTAGATACATTTCAGAGGGAATTTTTTAAATGCTGTGAGAAAAATGATGATGTACCATGACATAACAAGTTAGCCGGTCTAAGATTTCATTATACAGCAAAAACAATAGCAAGAAAAAACTCAAACCATGGACGTTGTTTTGGGATGTGGCAACAACACTCTTACCATGCTAAGATACACTGGAAAATTAGAGCATGCAACAAATTCGATGTCATCAATAAATGGTTAAGGTACAACACGGTTCAAGTAGAACTGTTGAAAAGTGTCACTACTGACCACTTGATGATGACTCCTGCCTTGCAAAAATATATGTGGAAAATGAAAAAGAGATTCCCAACACTTTTTTGAAAGAAATGTTGTCCCCACCAGACTTTGACAAATCTACTCCCGGTCGACAAATTTGACCACCCCCCCAACCCCACACACACCAGTTGACAAATACTTCCACACCAATTCTCAAACCAAACTGCCTTTTTTCCAGCTCTACCAACTCTACAGTCTTCAGCTTGCATGAAAATTGGGGCATGGTGTCATACTGATGGTGCTGTCAGGTCCAAGTCGCTGGGCCTGGATTTGCCGGGCCCCAATTGGTCTTGGTGTGAAAAATGAGCTTTCATAGATTTCCCACTACTCTTTGTGGAAAGAAGTTGTGAATGAGTCCAAGTGTGCTCAAAAAAGGTCCCAAAATTTCCACTTGCTACTAACATTAGTTGTGTCATCTGGAGTCTAATGCTGCTTAGAACCACAACATACTTTTTTTTTTGCCCAGAGAAACTGAGTCTAAGGCACCTTTAACTAGGTATACAGGAACCATGCATCAGCAGTGCAATTCTCTCCCCACAGTTAATGGACACTCGTCGTCACAAAACAGCGTCCATGAAGTCAAACCTGCCAGAAGTTTTTCTTTTATTGTCGTGGTTATAATTTGTTTTTTTCTTAGTGATGTTTAGTTGTACAATGATACACCTTCACATTTCTCTCAATGATAGAAAACTGCCGTTGAAATGTATCTTCAGCCCAAACTCACTGTAGTGCTCATACAATGTTGACTTTGCAGTTGTTAGCCATTGTATTTTTTTTTGGAAAAACTAATGTGTCTGTTGTCCCGACAACATTGTGATGTGGTAGGTACGTCTGTGGGCCGTTTTTGCCTTTCCATCAATCTGAACCATGACAGCACAGGCAGGGCTTGGGTTTTGAAATGAAAATCAATAGAAGTGCGTGTAGCAGTGGACTGGATATGGACCGTAAAATGAATCTGGATTGCATTAACCAGGCAGGAAGAGAAGATCTGTATTCACCCATTTCACGTATCTATCTTCTTTAAAAGCAGAGGAGACAAAACAAGCCATGATGCTATGGCCATGTTTCAAACGCAGTGGCAGTGAGGGATTGTCTCATTATCAAATGGAGACTCAGTCCACCCCCATTCACTCAGATGTTCAAATGCAGCAGAATGATAAACGGTGATCTAATTACAGTGGAATTATAATCTGAGAGAAACCCTGAACTGTCTAATGCAGTTATAATCCTACCGTGACAAACAAACAGGGATTAGAGAGCTTACTGGTGTGTGTTTCATCCCTTTCGGTAAATTTAATTAAGGTTTTTAACGGCTCCCTCTAGTGGAGACTGTTCAGACTGCTGAGCCTGACTTCGTAATGACCTGCGGAGACCATGTCTATCAAACTGCCACCTCATCACTGCAACAGCCTACTCATATACAATGCCAGTTTAAACTGATTCAAACGATTGTGTTTAAATCTATTTGAATTGGGTAATCCTGACCGACCTGTTCTGGGTATATAATATATTTGCTAAATAATTAATAGCATGACTTTTATGATTTTATATATATATATTCATATATTTCTTTTACTTTCAAATATTTATTTGGCATCATATTAGTGTTGTTTTTGGCAGCCTGTTTTACTTTTAGTTTTAGTCTAGTCTTTGGATCAATCTGTCATTTTGTTTTTTATTAGTCTTAATCACGTCTAGACATTTTGTCTAGTTTTTGTCAACGAAAGTTGTATTTTAGTCTTTTTTTATAAATGCAATTCTATTTAACACATTCAAAATAGTATAAGTTATTAGAATAGACAAATTCAAACAAGGCTATCAGATTATATTACTGTTACCTCATAGGCTCAAGAATACTGAACATCCATTCCAGACACAAATGACACTCTGATTTGTATTTACGACATTTATGTTGCCAACCAACCACGTTAGAACTTACACACACACAGAAATTTTAAATAAAATAAATGAAGAACATCACATCTCTAAATATTGCAATTAGAATTAATTGGTAAATTGCAATTAGAATTAATTAAAACTGGTAAAGGTATTAACCTTTAGTGTGTGGGCCTGAACTCGAATATTTTTTGATATTCCTGAACAAATATAGTCTACACACCCAAATCAGAACTATTAAAAAAATGAAACCCTGTTTATTTGGTGACTCAGCACTAGGTACCTTTTCTAGCAGCCAAATTTCTCTTTCACAAATTTCTCTTTTCACAGTCACAACTTTGGAAAAATGAAACACCCTAATGTACTTGTAAGCTGGGTTTTTCATAAACCTATGGAGACCCATTAAGTGCCCATCATTAGCCCATGTGGGTACACTGAGAATAACCCATGCAGGCCTTATATTGAGCCTATCAAGGGCCCATGTGAGGCCACCATGGAAACTGTGGACAAAATTGACGGCCCCAGTTGGGTTTCTCCGGTGGGCCCCATATGAGATTAACATGGGTTACCCATGTGGGCCTTATATGGGGCCCATGAAACGCCCATCATTAGCCCATGTGGGCTAACCCATGTGGGGCCACCATGGAAACTGCGGACAAAATGGTCCCCAGCTGGGTTCCCCAGATGGGCCCTGGTTGGGTTTCCCAGGTGGGCCCAAAATGAGATTAACATGGGTTGCCCATTTGGGTCTTATATGGAGCCCATCAAGGGCCCATCATTAGCCCGTGTGGGCTAACCCATTTGGGGCCACCATGGAAACTGCGGACAAAATGGACCCCAGTTGGGTTTCCCAGATGGGCCCCACATATCAGCCCAAGTGCATCCCATGTGGGCCCAACATGAGTGTGTTGCTGGGGACCATACCCGAGCCTGTGCAGGTTGTGTCCGAGCCCGGCCCAACCCGACACATTCACCGTAATTTTTGGCTCGAGCCCGATTAAAATCAATAATTAAAAAAAATACATGGGCCATTATAACACACATTCTCAATTGTGGGTGCGTTCGTACACGGACACTCCAAGCTCCGAGACACTCAAATGATGGATACCGGCCCGAGGATAGTGGCAGGAAATATCAGGCTGACCAGCAGAGAATCTATACTCTAATCATTAACAGTGAGTCTAAATGGACAAAAGTATTGGGACACAACCCTAAGGTCGAGCGTTCTTTATTTTTTTCACCCCTCCCTATCGTACAATAATGTCTCATCTCATTTTAGTCAATGAAAATGAAGAGACATTTTGTCATAGTTTTTATCTTGTAAACCACATTTAGTCTCGTTCTTCTTCGTCAACAAATCTATATATTTTGTTTCGTTAGCATCACATGACCAGCATTTACATCGCATCTCTTCTCGTTTTTTGTCACGTGAAAAATGTGTCGTTGACGAAGATATTTCGTCATAATTTTCATTGACGAAAGCAACAATATGTCATATATAACTATATATGCAGTTCCAATAAAACAGGGCTTCTTCTCAAATCCGGGGATTTCTATAACCTCTTCTTTGCACAAGAATTTGATTTCATTCAGCCAGGATTGCATCAGTGAGGATGATGATTCTTTTTGGATCACAAACGCCTCTGAGGAATTGGCTTACCACAGAGGTATAGGGTAAAGCTCCATCACTCCAGGTAATCACTTCCGTTGTCTTTCAAATGTGTCCTGCACATCCAAACAAACACAGTCAGGGAACACAACCTATTTGGTGGAGCTGCCTTTTGTATTTTGTAATTTTGTAATTAGATGTAGACTGGTCATTACATGTTCAGATTAGTTTTGACATTTCACTGAGCAGATGTGCGTGCTGCTAAATGCAGATAAAACCCAGATACTCTTTCAAATCTCTACACACCGTGTAATCCAGCAAAACCAGGGCCCCACCCCATGTTTTCTTATGGCATGCAGACATTTTGGCAACTTCTGAGGTTGTAAATGGAGAGAACATATTCTTCGATCTGCTTCCTAAAGAACGGATTATGTTCAAACTGCTGTAAAGCAAACCTCTCTCCCTCTGGCCAGTCGGATGGTTCCTTTCCTCTGAAGCGTGTCTGATTGGCTGTGTATCGTTCCATATGTCAGTGAAACATCAATGAGCGTGACTGTCCTTTGCGTGCCCGAGTGTGTGTGTGTGTGAGGAGCTGTGAGTAATTGTGTATCCCTCTGGCTCTTAGTGTGCTCTTCTGCAACACTGCCCACCCTCACCCTGCACGAGGTCATGCAACTCTGTGTGGAGGTGTGAGTATTTGGACATTTGTGAGGACCTCCAGATACCCTTTTGACCCTGTGGGTTCTGAGATGTGCTAA
>JBBMFX010045117.1:0-11414 GCA_037832545.1 Rhabdalestes septentrionalis
GAGCTGGACAGTGTCACTACATCTGGGTGAGCTGGACTGTGTCACTACATCTGGGTGAGCTGGACTGTGTCACTACACCTGGCTGAGCTGGACAGTGTCACTACATCTGGGTGAGCTGGACTGTGTCACTACATCTGGGTGAGCTGGACTGTGTCACTACACCTGGCTGAGCTGGACAGTGTCACTACATCTGGGTGAGCTGGACTGTGTCACTACATCTGGGTGAGCTGGACTGTGTCACTACATCTGGGTGAGCTGGACTGATGCAGTGACTGTGTAGTGTTTACTAGGATGTGTTTAAACAAAACCCAATACAATATTCACGCTACTCATGCTTGGTACAGAAAAATAATAGGTTAGATTTGAATTCGGTATTACATAAGTTAAATAATTACCATGAGTTTTTTTGAAAACGCATGCCATAACCAAATCAGTTAAGAGTTACTTCAACACTGTTGATGTTAATTCAGTGCCCTCAGTGTTCAGTGTTATTAAGTCACAGCAGGTGTCAAGGCCACTCATGTGTTCATTTAACACAGGGGGACGTGCTTTCTGAACCCTCCACGCCAATGGCAAACTGCACAGCTCCCTGCAGCCAATTAATAAAGTTTATACTTACGCGTTTACAGCTCCACCCTGCACCACACGCATGCAAGTCAGTGCAGTATGCGAAACATGGGGAAATCACTTCCATAATAAGAGCCAGATTTTCAGAATTATTTTGAAGGGTCTGTTTTCTTCAAACACTCACCACTTGGAAGATATATTCTGGCCACATGCTCCACTGTTTTCTCCACCAAACGTGGACGTTTGATTTGTGAAAAGACTTTGTACATTTTCAGTGTTGCAACAAATGTCTGTCACTTTCAGAAAGAAAGACAGTTTGGCTGTACTTGAGAATCATTTACAGTTATTTTTGTTGTCCGACCGATATTCAGCCAAGTCTAGCTCTGATTGGCTGTAAGGATTCCGCCTCCTGATCGCTGGTTGGTTGGTATTAGTCATGCATCTGACAGGTCTTAACAGAGGCTGCATTCCATTTCACATGGCCCCTAAACTAAGCAACCCACCCCAATTACCCGCAATGTCAGCGCTGACGAAGGGTCAAAGAGGCTGCAGTTGAATAAATACCATCATAACGACCTTAAGATTTCTGCAAAGTGTCAAACTGCCTGCACATTTTTAGGCTCCTGGTTATTTGGATCTTCCATTAAAATATCGAAATATCATGTGGAATCAACTATTATGGTGGACAAAATGTATATTAAGGCTTAAATAAACTTACCTTAAAACAATTTTTTTACCCAGCCTGTATAATTTGACTGCCTAATATCTGGTAATGTGCAAAGTGATGCTACCAAAAAGTGAAGTTCTCAATTTGAGTAAATTACAACTGATTTAGTTATCCATAATAGGCCCCATAGCTAATAGAGTTATCCAAAGTCTCTTAATATCTACAAGCCTCATTAGCTAAGAAATCCTTTGAAAAGTTGGTTAAAAAACAATTCAATCTTTAGTCTAACCATCTCCTTGACTTCTCATCTGCCTTCAACACTATTCAGTCCCACCTATTGGTGCAGAATTTACTTGAACACTTTTAGCTGGACACCAGTATATCCGGCTGGACTTCCTCAGAGTAAATGGTCACTATTCTGGGCCGGATTTCTCAAAAGCTTCTTATCGCTAAGTAGTTTTTAAGTTTACCTTAACCTCTCTCTTAACATTATGGAACGTTTCCCGAAGCGTTCGTACACTAAGTATATCTTACGTACGTCCCACTGTCTCTTAAGCTGTCTCTTAGCGTAGTTTCAGCTCAAGATGCTAGTGGCCGCCAGTCTTTAGAAATCAGCTGTGTATGCAAGTCAAATAATGGCACGTCATTAATGTTGTATCAGTGAGGGAATATAGTCCAGACATATTTAGAAACTTTATTTTGATATCAGAACTAATTACTGTTAATTAGCCTATTTCAAATGTGATTAATGCATCAAAATTGGCAGCAACATTTCATATTGAACAGGTGGCAAACTATTTGGCTCTAAGAGGCTACCGTATAAATGTGTCATCATGGTGGTGTCCAGAAAGAAACTAACTATGGCAGCGATTGCTTAATCCCACTCTGTAGTGCACTAGGTAGGTAAATTCAGTCTTTGAAACCAGTAGATAAACTGATTATTAACATGTGACCAGGGCATGCTGGTGGAACTGGCCCCCTAAAAGATTTTGGGCCAAAAGTGGTTGCCAGACTCAGGAAGAAGGCACTAGGAAAGTGTGGAGTGAATTAAAAGATTTTGGTGGTAAAAGCCTTCACATGACACTGGGTAACTATTAAATTGTTTCAGATATTCACTTTACTTTACACCTTAAGTTGTCTTGTCTAATTGTATTGTTGCGTTTGTGTTTCATGCATTTTGTCCTGTCTGCACTTGTGTTATTTTAGATTTTTGTTCTGTTGTGTTCTGCGCTTGTGTTACATCATGGTCCTGGAGGCACATTATCTCATTTCACTATGTACTCTCTGAGTATGGAAGAAATTTCAATAAAACCTACTTGACTACTTTACAACCTGAAATTGTACCATATGCTAAAATAATTTACCAAAAATGCTTCATTTTTTGTATCTTTATTTTTTTATTTGTTATTTAGAAAACAATGATCTATTTATCAGACAGAATGTAACAGACACCTTCCGCACCTAGTGATTCACTAGAAAATATATTACATCTTATACAATGCAATTCAGAAAGAGTCTGACCAACATAAATTCCAGCAGAATAGAATTTAAAGCATTTTCAGAGCATCTCATCAAAGCAGTTCATTTGAACTTTGCAAAGAGACAAATAGAGATTCCTTTCAGATAAGGAAAAACACCCAGTAAATTAATTTGCACAACAGTCCCTGTGGTAGGGATAAAACCCAACTAATTAATACATCTCAGTCTAAACAATTCAGAGATTTTGAACCACAACCATGATAAAAGTATTTTCCTTTTTTCCACAGTCTGATCCTTTAACCCAAGTGTTTATACATGTGGATCATTCATCTGAGATCTAGCTAAGATTTTATAGTAGTCTGTGCAGATCAATTAAAACCAGATACACAGATATTTGTAAATGGGAAGTTATATAATTAAAAGATGTGTGAGGTACATGAAGATGAAGGCAATATCATAGTTGCCATAAGTAACAAGGTAAAGAACACCTGGAGTAGTATTAGTGTCTGTTTATGGACATTCAAGTGAAAAACAGGGCAATTTTTACAGCTCAACAAAATTCTGTATTTGTGAAATGGTTCTTTTACAAGAGAAGCAAAAACAACAAAAAAAGAAATGTACATTAATGTAAATAAACAAGACTTATTCCAAGTGCATTTACGATCATTTGTGTTGGGTTGTAAAGGGCAGTTACCTTCTTTTTAGACATTTAAATGCGTAAAGACATTGTAGGTTAAAATACAGCAGCATAAAATAAAAAAATATGTAAAATAAATTCTAAAATGAAAAGAATGTAAAAAAAATATTTCAGAATGTGACATTAAATTACTTTCAAATCAAAAAGGAATGACAGGAGTGTTAAAAATGATAGTTTCTCATAGTGCCCAAAATTAATGCGGCCTACAATATTACATTGTATACATTATCTACAATATTACACTGTATACATTCAGAGCAAGTACCAAAGTGAGTCTTCCAATGAATATTGTGACTTCAAGGCAGACTTACTCTCGGGACAATATAATAATCTTAACTTTCTGAATAGCAATTATCCTTTGACCAGCACTGTGTCCCAAATGTATACTAAACACTTTTAGCTATATAGTATGCAAGGTGCTCTCAAAAGTGCTAGAGTTGATTATACTTAAAATATACATTCCTACTTTTTTCAAAGTTTTTCTACATCATGATGTAGTGTGAAATGGAAAGGGTAGCAGGTACTCTTGAAAAAAACACAGCTTTTCATTGAGCACTTGACAAGAGTTCTGATACACAATGTCAGAACAATAGCAGTCATTTACTGGAATCTATGTAAAGTATCAAACAAATATAAGAAGTTTCATGAAAAGAGTTTAAATGCTGCAGTAATTCCAAATTAGCTTCAGTGTAATTTGACATGATAAAATTAAGTATATCAAATTCCATTTATTGTATTAGTTGTTACATAAATATCAGATTTGTCTAAATCAAAAAACAAAAAATTTAAAACAAAACAAAACAAACAAAATGAAACAAAAACCAGCGCTGTACATTGTGCATTATAACTAATGATCATTTAAGTTAACAAGCAGTCTATACCTTTCAGTGTAAGTGTTTAGTATACAGGTGGAATAAAGCACAGAGGTACTTTGCAGTGCTTCCGTTTATCCTAAATGATAGGTAAAGGTCATCCAACAAAACTGACTATAGTATTCAGATCTTTCAGGCACTCTCTTGGGCACATGTCTTAACTTGTCCAAATGTATGCATTAAGGCAGAACTCTACATGGAGCAAAATAGAACACATTTCCATTCATTTTAATGCCATTATATTTGCCATAACATTTGCACAAACCACATTTTATGTTTATATTTTTCCAGTTTATTGGTCATACTTTATTTTAGCCCCACTGTCTCATCGAGAGATAAACTACCTGGTAGACAGCTCGAAGTTATGTTTAATAAAACCTGTTACATTCGAATTCTATTCATTTGCATTTGATGGATTTTAGTTTAATGTTACTGACTATCTCTAAAGGGTCCACATACAGTTGTATTATTATTATTATTATTATTATTATTATTATTATTATTATTATTATTGTGCAATTTTAGAAAACACCTGCAGTCCTTTACATTAAATGAAAATGTCATGGTGATTGGATCAAAAGAGTCGTATTAGCAGGGCTTGCAACTTTATGCATATTTCCAATCTGTAACTTGGGTAAAGACAAAAACATCTTCTGAGTACATTTTGCAAATACACTTGTAACCTTCAAGAAGAGCCGTAGCACTATGGGAACATCCCCTGATTTTTAATTGACCTAGACTGACTGCTTTCATAAAAATCATTAATTTAAAGAAACAGTTATTGCGATGTTAACTTCAGTACATTTGAACCACTTAACATAGTGCATAGTGCATGGTCAGAGATCTAACTTTTAAACAATTTGAGGTATAAAAGTGACTGAATAGTCCAATCACTGCAGACCAATTTCACCTGTGTGAGTTGTAGGCTGCACCATGTAGAGTAAATTCTGACTTAAAGCAGTAAGAGATTACACCAGAAAATATACACATTCGTTGGAGCATAAGAATGAAGATAGAACAACATAAATCTTCCAGTGACAGTCTTCCAGGTATATCCTTTCCGCAGCACAAGAACAAAATAATCAGATTACGGAAAGTCCCCCTATGTGGTGCTAAATATTGGGACCTTTTGCCTTGTAAATTGTGTAAACAGGGCTCAGTCTATTGAAATGTGGAAAGATGCAATGGCAAGATTTTAAATATAGTAGACAGCACAGGAAACAGTCAGTTACAAACATGATCTGATGATTCCAAACACCTGCACATATTACATGCCAGTCATCATCAGCCTCTTAGCAAAAACATCTGGGCTTCAATCCAGTGCTTTGTTTAAGAGCCACAGAGCTTTCTGTTACCTGACCCTTACAATTTTTACCCCAGTGAATCAGACTTTGGTCCAATTCTGTACTGAACAGTTTCTTATATTGCAACTCTTGATAGGTGAAATTCAGGCTAGTATTTGGAGATTAGATCCACAAAGTTCTTCATGTTATCTAAGACATTTTCCCTAATAGGAAAGGCAGAATACCCCCAAAACAGTTATACTATGAATATTTTTTCTCCTTCTGTCTCAAATCATCTACACAGTCAGCAACTTCATTCTTTAAGATGACTTCATACTTTAAAGTGATGAAGCGTAGAAGAACTTCCATATCTCTCCACTGCTTTTTGTTTTTTTACATACACAAACAATAAGGTAGCAGTGTGCAAAAGGGGTAATGTGAAAAGAAGGGTGTGGCATTGAGTTCAGGAATTGTGTTCATGTAGCAGTAGCATGGAACATTTTAGAAGTATAGTAGTTCATAGAATACTCTACAATCATGAAGTCTTTAGAGCTACTGAAACTGCTTTCATTGGAAATGCAGCAACAGCTTGGAAACAACTTGAGAGCTTGAGCTAGCCTCTGCTGTTTTCTTTTTCTCAGCAATTGTCTTGGAATACCCCGTCCAGCATTATTTTCTGTTTTTCACATCTGCACCACAGTCTGCATCAACAAATCTTTCCAGAACTGATGCTGATTTATTAGGCCAGCCAAAAATATTAGGCCAAGCAAAGATACACAAGAACCAAGACTGGGGGACCATTGGTTACAGCAGCAATCCAACAAGAGATTACTTTTAGGACATCATCATAGTTGGTTCAACATAACCATTTCCTGCTACCCTCATGGTATCCTGGATCATGGACGGGGGGAGATGGTGATGGACATTGGGTTTGCTGGTTTGTCCCGACTGTTGCTGCGGCATGAAGCATGGGTCGGCTTGTTGGGTTTGGTCCTGACAGTAATCTCCCACACACTGTGATCCACTCAAATCTCTCTGAAGCAGCAGAACATTATTGGAGGTCACGTCTCGGACCTTGCTGTAGTCATCCCCAACGAAGCCTGAGAGTCCTGGTTCATGCCCTTCGGGATTGGCTAGAGGCCCGACAAACAAGACGTTCTCTGGGTTGACTCTTTGTACCTCCACATATTCAGCAGATTGGGACTGAGTCACTTGTGTTACATGCTTGCACTCAATGCTATCCATGCTGTGCATCTGGGTGTACCAGTAGAACCCAGGCTTGTTGAAATGGTTTTGTTGACTATCAGATGTATGGACAGGGGAGGACATGCAGGAAATTTCTGGTACACTGTGGTAGGATGCTCTGGTGACCCCTGCAGATTGCTGCTGGAAATGGTGTGGCTGAGGGGAAGAAAACACAGTTGGCCACCTTTGGACCTTTTCCTCCTCCAGTCCTGGAGAAACAGGATTGTCCCTGCCCTCGTTGCTGTCAGTAGAAACCCAGCTGGTGTCTCCATACTGGCTGAGCTCCTGCTCTGTTCCACTTTCCTCCACACCCTCTGAACACTTCTCCATCAATAGCGTGCGACTGTCACAGCTGCCTCGGCCAGAATCATTGTCTGACGATGTACTTTTCGACTTTAGCAAGCCCTCAGGCAGATTCTTCCCATTCAGAGCAAGCTCTTGCTTCTCATCATCATAAACCTCTAGATACTCCACCAGCAGGTCTTCAAATTTGTTAGTTGGGGGGAAGCCTTGGATCACCAATGCATTTAACATATCTTCAGACCTTCCACTCTGCAGTCAAACAAGGAGAAGGAAAACATTACTGTCTCAATGTACGTACTACCAGGGACATAGCTAGTGCTCAAATTTGTATTTCTTATAAGATAACTCAGTACAGAAGAAGTGACAGAAACAAGAGAATGTACCACATGTTCAGTTGCCTTGATTTACTTTTTTTTTTTTATTATTTGCATGCCTGGAAACCCTCACAGACCACCACAGTAATTATTTAGTCCTAAAAGCATATGCAACGCCAGTAAAATGCACACTGCTTTTCAAAAGTTTGGAGACAAACAGCATAACTTTCATAAAAGCAGTCTCATTAAATAATAACCTCCATTGAAATTACTGAAATGTATTCAAATGTTCTGTATTCATCAGTAAATTAAAAACACTAAACAAATATCAGTGGTTTGTTTATATTGAGTAAAAAGAAGTATCTGAGATGTAAAGCATTTTATAGAGAGTACTGGGTTAATTACTGTTTAGATTTAATGAAGTTGGACCTAATATTAATGAAAAAAGCACTGTATTGAATTATATTACCTTGAGAAGCTGCTGGTCAAAGCCTCTAATCTTTGGTCCAGGAACTGGTGGCAGTAGACAGTGTTTCACACTAAACACAAAAAAGTAAAATCAGACTCAGCACTTTTTGAAACTATGGTTCCAGCTGTTGCACTATAAACACATTTGGGTGCTTTCACTCACTGGCCACTATATTGAAAACCTACCTTTACTTAAACATACTGTCTACTAGCCCATATGGAGATAATGCACAATAATGCTGATGACCAGATCATTAGGATGGTGAACCATTCTCAGCACGCTAGCGACAGCGACATGTTACTCAGTAGACTGTGTCTGTGTGGTGCTTTTATGAGTGTAATAAATGGTTGCTAGCACAAACTGTATATCAAAAGATGGTATTCAGTCTCATTATACACCACCAAGAGAGGCGTGTCTAAAGGTAGACAGCAGAAAAATGAGAAATAAATTATATATGCATAAAAGTATAGATAAGCCATAGTGGTGTGGCATACATTCCCAACCCTGGTCCTTAAGTATTTTCCTGGTTTAACACACATATTTGACTTTAGTAAGAAGTTGTTAATAACATGTTAGGTCTTTTTTAGAGAAGTAAAACTAATACATGGAACACAGAGGGGGCTGCATGAACAGAATGGGGGACATGCAAATTAAAGTTGCGGTTTTTGAACACATCTCCAGGTGTCATTTCCATGAAGAAATTTCATGGAAAACCCATTTTAAGAAGACACCCAAAGGCCCTAGAGGCACACTTGGTGTGATGTGCATGACACACACCTCAGAAGCTTCCAGGAAGGCATGATCATGTTTCATAGAAAAGATAAACATCTTTTTCAACACACCTGTTCCTCTTAACGTTCATCGTCCAGACGAGGATGAGGAAGATGAAAGCTAAGAAAACTGCCACCATAATCCACATGGAACGCTCTTTAGGCATGTCTGTGAGAGAAAAAAAACTTGATTAGATTGTGAACTGCATAGTGTGGTGGACAGATGTGTGGTGTATGTTTATCTTATGTGGGAACATGGGAAACAAACAATCCTGATAATAGGACCCTTATCAGATCGTATGTATGTTATGAGCCCATCAATTGTGCCCTCCATCCTTCACTCTGCATCATATATTATAAGTCATGTTTGTCCAGCATAAAGCTACTAGGTGACTGAATCTGACCAAAGTCCTAAAGAAACCTTTCAGGCTGCAGGTATGATTAGCTTTATCTATGTAAGAGAACGACTCCTCCTGCTTTGTGGGTTTATGTCACAGTGTTAAATTATTTACAACACACTTTCCTTTTGGTAATATTTAACCCATCTTGTTAAAGACTGACAGAAAACAATGAAACTCTGACACATACAGCGTAACTAGAGCAAATCTGTAATAAATCTGAGCTTACTGCCTCTGTTAAATAAGGTAAGGTTAAATAAGTAACACAAAACATGACTGGAGACACACTGCATGGCTGGAATATGGACACCTGAATGGCATGACCCAGCCGCACCTGGTACAAACCAGTGTGATTTGGCACCCATGATCTGTTTTCAGTTCATCGGTTTTTCTTTCTTGGCTTACTTTTGGAAGTTACTAACCACTTCACACTGGGAACACCCATCATGATCTTGTTATTCAGATAAATCTAATTTACTGTCAGTGTTTTTAATGTTGTAGCTGTATATTTGTGTATAACGTCCTTCCTGCAACCTCATTCAAATAATTTACAGTAATTGACAGAATGCTACAAATACAGCTCAGAGAGTTTACTGGAGAAATGTCTTGCTCTAAGAAAATTATTTCAAGTTCTTTAGAGAACAACCTTAAACATGGCTTTTTTCTGGCAACTTTTATTCCACTGTTTCTGTTTATTGGGTTTAAGATTGAGTTTAACGTTCCAAAAAGAAATAAGACATAAAACACAGAGTGTGCAAAACCTTTTGCAATTTGCCTATTATTTCTTTCTATAATTCTGCATATAAAGCTGCAGAAATGCATTCCAATAGTCGAATTTCACTTAAAAATTATTTTAGATTTATAAAGAGAATTGGGATACATTGTACGGGAAAATTAAATGTAACAGGTTTATTATTATTAACAGGTATTCACTAAATTAAATGTTACGCTGGACAGAATGAATGTGTGGAATTTGGGATCCAACTTACAGTCAGGCATCTGGACATAGACTGGAATGGTCCATTCACTCCAGAAGCCATGGTCTGGTTTACAGCGAACCTGCACTATGTACTCTTTTCCAGAATGAAGGCTGAAGACGTTGTAGTACTTCTGCATACCAGCATCATACTCCTGCACACACACACACCAAAATATGTAAATATACGATTGAACTCCAATGCCTTAGAATTTTTAAAAAAGAAAACGAGACCGATTAGTCTTGAAAAAAGTTTGCCCCACCACCAGTGTTACAGTGACGTGCGTTGTGCTGTTTGTGTCAATTAGGTTTTATTGTGTTACCAAGAGGTCTCATCTCTAACAACATGGCCACTCTAGCATCCTCAAACCTGTTGTTCTGAATGCTTGGCTGATGGTTTGAGAATATATGACAAGACAGGCTCCTTCATCACACATCAAGAATCTGCTGAATTGCACTGTCCTCTCAAAACAGTTTCAAGTAATTCAATTTCCTCAAAGGAGTGGAATCTCTTCACAAAGGTCAAAGAGGGGCAAAATTATCCCTAAGAGCAAGAGAAAGACACACAAAGAGGAACTAAGGCTAAAAGGAGAAACTCTCTATGGACATTTCACTACAAGAACAGCTTTTAATTTATTGGCGGCTGCGGATTGAAAGCTTTTATGAGGCAGGACTATAACCAGGCCAAAAGCCCAAGATCTCTCTCTCTCTTTTTCATCTCTCTCTCTGTGTTGTCTTGTTCTCACCTCCCAGTTTTCCTCTTTGGCCTGTTTGACCCGTAGTTGGTAGACAAGTGTGATCCAGCCAGAGCGTGTGTCTGCTGACTGTGGTTTCTCCCAGGAGATGCGCAGGTAAGGGCCGTGATCGTCTTCCAGCACAGAAACAATCACACTCTCCGGGGTGTTGGGCTGGACTATATGGTGAAAAGGGAGACACTGAATCATTTATTACATTTAAAGTTTTTATAGAAGACAGTTTTTTTTTTTTACTTTGCTTGTGATGCTCAGTTCAGTGAAGTGCGAGACGTTGGTTAACAGTACAACTGAACATCAACAGCAAAGTGGAGCTATAAGGAGAAGTTTCTAAAACATGCACACGCTCACACACCTATGTATAATGTCATTGATCGATATTCATCATTGAAAATGTAATATGTTTCCTCAAAAAACACTGTTGCTTTCTGTTTGAATAATGAATAACACAGCTTTCAGTACAATTCTGGGAGAAAAATATCTCTGGAAGACTGAGTTACACCAACAACATGATTTGCATAAAAACCGCAAGAGCCAGATAACATCAGATTTCTCTCTCTCTCTCTCTCTCTCTCTCTCTCTCTCTCTCTCTCTCTCTCTCTCTCTCTCTCTCTCTCTCTCT
>JBBMFX010045127.1:0-11414 GCA_037832545.1 Rhabdalestes septentrionalis
AGACCCCTCCATGATTTCTAAGTGGGAGAACTTGCAAAATCGCAAGGTGTTCAAATACTTATGTTCCTCACTGTATATACTTTTTCACCAACAACCACATGTCTCTGGGTGTGTACAGGAGGATGATCAGCCTGATTATGATGAGCCGCCATCCCTCCCCCCTCGCTCCACTGGTGTGTTTGAGAAAGAAGAGGAAAGTGAAAATGGGGCTCCTCCTCCTCTTCCATATAGAGAGGAGCATGAGGAAGAATATGAGGATATCGCACCAGCTAATTCCTGTGGTTAGACACATTTACACTATATACATCATTTGATCCCACATCTAGTAGTAGGAAATACATTTTAAACCATTTTTACAATGGTTACAACACATTAGTTTAAATATAGTACTGTGCATTTAGATGATTGCAAGCCTTAGGCAGCCACTGTGTAACAACACTGTATAACAGTAAATACAGTAAAACCTGTATGCTTTGTTTTGAATACATTTAGAAGAAGTAATGTATGTCCTGAGTCTCTTTTTGTCGTATCCCATTTCATCCCTCCCCGACCATTTAAAAATATGATTGCCCCCAGCCCCCAACCCCAACCCTTAGGTAGACAAATGCAGTTACAGGTATGAAAATAGTTCAACTCATCAAATGCTACTTTGTTTGTATTTATGCCCATGTTGTTGTTTTTTTGTAAGACATGTAAAGGATGTCTATGTTCTCCTATGATATATAAGGGTAATTTTATTTAGAATTTAGATCCCCTTACATTCTTCTACAATCTGATGTGCAGCGCTGTTTCCTACTAATGTGCATGTACTGATATATTTAATAGTGCTTTTAAATATATATTCTTACTGTTTATGTATATTATAGTTGTGGCCGGACTAGGCCAAAGGCTGTTAGGTGCTGTTTCCTGCAGTTGTCTCTGATTTGTTTTGTTTCCTGTAGTTGCTGATAATGACTATGAAGACCTCAGCGGGGGTCAGACAGCCAGGGCTATTTACGACTATCAGGGTGGTGAGTGCCACTGATTTTTTATTTGTATTTTTGCAATAACAAATGAATAATTTAGCTCTTTGTAAATATTTAGTGTGTCAAGACTGAAGCTCATTTTGTACACATTATTATACAGTGTCAGAAACCACATTTCAGGTTACTTAAGTCGATTTGTGGCAAGTATTTAATGATTTGGAGATGACCTTCAGTGCTAATTGGTGGAGTATAACGTCTGAGCTACATATACAGGCTCTCCACTCCAGTGTAGAAACTGAAGCACCAAGAATGTCTTGGCTACACTTGGGTGTAATAAACTGTGCAGATTAAATAAAAACAGCCTCTTAGTGTATAAATGTTCTTTTTACTTCTAAAAGTTGCCAAAAGCCTCAGCATAAACACAGGTATCTGTATTTGACTGAATTTGTATTAATGGAACAAGGAATTCCTTCATTCAATTTGAACCTCTCTGGTACTTTATCATTTACGTTTTCAGAAGCGGACGATGAGATTTCCTTCATGCCTGATGACATCATCACAAATATCGAGATGGTGGACGAGGGCTGGTGGAAGGGGACCTGCCATGAGCGCACCGGCCTATTCCCAGCGTCCTTCGTGGAGCTCATGTAGTCAAGTGCAAAGGCACCATCCACTTATCAGATTGTCTTCTCTCTGGCGTTAACCTGTCACTGATTGAAAGGCTACCAGATTTAGGGCTGATCCACTAAATCCACTCAAACACAGATCACAATATTATTTATAGTATATGAAGCAACATAGAGATGAAAAAAATGAAAACATTATTGTTCATATTTTACAAGTACAAAAGACAGGCTAATCTCAGAAACCCAAAGCTAATGCACCAAACTGCTGCTTTTGAATGTAACATTTACTGCCAATTTCTGCCACTTTTATAGTCATTTTAAATGTTTTCTTAATCAATTTAACATAGTCCGTACAGCATTGTTTTTAGATTATCATTTCAAAAGTATTTTATGTGCAATGATACAGCACAGTGTTTATTACATTTCTTAATAAACTGAATCCACTTGCCAGGAAAATATGGTTTTAATATCACAAAAAAGCACCATCAACCATTCATATATACAGCCTTTTTAATAATTCAGCTGTGATTAATGCAGTGAGGATGGAAAATACATATTCTAGGTCTATTCACAAGTTATTTTTTTTTCCAAGGAAAAGTTTGATTAACAGTGGATTTTTCTCACCATATCTAATAGCATCAGATTTACTTTTGGGAACTCAAAAGAACACAGAACGAAAGGAAAATAATGAGCAGGAACAATGAATTTATTGAAATGCGTATTTGTTTGCTATTTGTAGAAAAACTGAACAGCATTTAAAAATCTTTAAAGACACACACCAGCACTTAATCTTCATCTGTCTCTCCTGTAGCATACATTTAATTACCACACGCCATAATTTATCAACATGTTCCCCCATATTTGATTAAGAACAAAAAACCTGACTCAAAACCTCAAGAGATACATCCTCTGGCACCCATTATAAGTGTCCTTTATAATTACAACTACCAGGTTGTATGAGGAAAATGTCAAAATGTCCAAATTGTACACTACAGATGCAGCAGATAAAGAATAGGCTGAAAAACGCAAAACTAAGTTTCAGCAAGATTATTCATGCAGATCACTGTATGCACTTTGAGAAAACTCTAACCAAGTACTGCAGAGATGTGCAGTTCATGTTCACCTCTTTCTAAGGATTTGTCTCAAACAGTTAATTTCAGATCATTTTGAATCACACTGGCAATAGCGTTCATCGACACAGTGCAAACAAATCAGACCAAGAGTTCATAAACTGTACATCAATTGCAAAGATTTGTTGATACATTTGGGGGGTGTCCATACCCATGATTTAAACTGGCTTTACAAATGCACATGTTGCTGCTGCAGTGAAGATAAAAGTCCAAAAAGACCAAGATAAAGTCTACCAAGCCACATGCTTCTTTTTCTGCTGTTTTCCTTTTAATGCCATGCGTTTGCCTTTCAGCTTCTTGGCCTGTCTCTGGTTCATCCACACAGGGTACTGTCCATGCTCATTAAGCATCGTCTGCTTCTTACGCTTGCTGTCCAAATCCATCTTTCCCATGTCATCTGGAAAAAAAGGTTCAGACTTCACCATCTTTCAATACTAAAAAGTAATCATTCCTAGCTCTCCAGTGTCCCCTGGATAGTTTTGCCTGTACAACAGCACTTTTCACTTTTTTTGCATACATTTCAATTCATTTCAATAAAAATCAAAGTTTACAGGAAAACCTTTGAGCCCTTGTGACCTTCCCAATTTTTGCTACAATGCCACTGCTGATTCTGAATGCCAGCTTAATTCAGAAATAAAGATTGTCAGAGCAGTTTGATGTGAAATGCAATGTTCTGACATATTGTGTCCGAATTTCTCTGCGGTGAAAATGGAACTAGATGATTAAAGAGTTTAATGCTTATAAAACCCACCTTACAGAGAGTTATTATACAAAGTGGTTATGAGTAAGAATGAATTAAAAAAAAAATCACAAATTAAATCTGAGATGGTGAACATTCAATATCATACCTGAATTACAGCAACAGCCCCAGCACAACTTAAATATAAACCACTGATTGTTTGTACATGTACACATCTTTGTAGTAATCTTTTTTATTTTTGGACTCACCCTCCTCTCCTGCCATTTCCACATCTCCAGCTTTGTCCTTTAATTTCTCAGCTGGTACCACAGTTGTGACTTCAGCCACATCCTTCATCGTGATTTCGCCTTTACCTTCTTGCCCAAGAATCGCTTTGAGCCGTGCCAATTCCTTTGGTGCATTTTTCTTCCTCTTTTCTGCTCGCATCTTTTTCTTCCACTTGCTGCGTAAACTCTTGGCCATGATTCCAAACCTGGTTAGAACAGATGTGTAAAGGCCCGGTGGGACACATTCTATGTTAACTCCAGTAAATGTTTTTTTTTCCTTTTTTTTTTCTTCCCCCAGAGCAGGCAGTGCACCCTTCTGAGAAACCAGTGTATTTCCCAAACATGGTACCATGTTATTTGGATAAACAAGGTTTTAGCAAATACAAAATCAGTGTAATTACAGGTTTAGAATATACACAGAAACACAGAGATATTTCTTAAAAATAGTGAATACACAACATGCCGATACAGTTTTACGTTTACTATGTTTATTTTTGTGATTGTGATAGACTAGACCAAGACTTCATGAGCACAATACAATCAATGCATGTTAATAACTCAGTTTATAGAAGATTTCAGCAAAGGAACACTGGAAAGTAAATTGTTTCCAGCTACATCTTATTGTCTGTGCCTCATCCAAGCTGCACAATTTGCACAAGTCTGACTGGCCAGCTACCTGGCATCAAGAAAACTCTTAGGACTATACTATACTGCATGCATTATTAAAATATATTTTTTAAACCTATGATAAGAGTGCTGGTCATCAACAACTTGTTTTTAGTGGTCACCACGACACTATGCTCCAGAGAGTCTATTTTCCTGCTATATTAAGCTCAAATCTAAAACACCTGTTTCAGCTAATAAAGTAAGCAAATCTGTCGATTTCCAGTCAGGACATGGAGTGAAGGTGGATGTCCAAGAGCAGTTGCCTAAGGCACGTAGTAACAAGTAGGTGAAGAAATTCCTCTATTTATTGCCAACTGTTTGTTTCTTTCGTCGTTTCTTTAGCTCTTTTTTAAACGAGTCGCGGTTGTTTAGTTGGTGCATTTTGTTATTTCCACTTCGTTGACAAACCTCAGAAAAATAACAAGCGGAGCCATGGCGTCTGTATTATGAAAGAGTCACAAATACACTACCTGGTAAATAAAATATTGATTTGTGGTATATGCAGAATAAGGCAAAACTGTCCCAAATAAAATTTGTTTTCAGATTGACCACTATTTAATACACGTCGCAGGTGTTTTCTGGTCCTTTGATCAGTTGGGAGGAAGAGTCAGGCCAGGACTTTAAATTAGTAATTTTGTTTACAGGCACACTTTCTAATCACCACATTAACCGACTAATTTACTTCTACAGTTCACAACCGACACTCCGCTATACTTGATTACTATTTTTTAACAGGTCGACCATCACAGTTTACATTCAGGCTCTCAGTGACTAATGTCTGGGCTGAATGGTGTGGAGAGCAGTAACAGCAATATAATCACTTACAGATTATCAAGATCTGACATTATTTAGAGTCATTTTAATCCAAAGCTTTAAAATTTGGTCAATCCACAATTAAAGGCATTTAATTTAAAGGCCTCAAGTCTAAAAAGCGAGGCGTTTAAATTTACAGAGCAGCAGCTTCGCACAAATCAGCTGTAAAACAAAATACAAAACCCAAATCAACTCGCAAACAGCTGTTACCGTGCCTCAAGTCAGATACATTTGGTATTGCCTCGTTAAACTTCAAGAAATACAAGAGATAATTTGAAATTTTTACCTTATGTTACACACGTCGTCAAACGGCAAACCACACGTGTTCCTCACGTCGGAAAGTGGGTTGGGGGGTTTGCGACAGCGCTGAGAAGCCGGAAATTTGCTCTGTGAAAGTGTTTCTCATCCAATTCGACTTCGAGATCAAATGGCATATAAAAACAAATCATAGTGAATATACGCTTAAAAATTGTAATCGATGAAATGCAGGCATATGAAAATTAATATGAAAATTATGTACGGACGTGGAACTGAAGAGTTTCTGTGTAGTCTCTGGTTGACAGTGTGATGCTGCGAGAGGTGCTGCAGGGGGCGCTGCAGACTCAACCACACACCACCTGACCAAACATTACTGTTCCCTTGTACACAAAATAGACAAAGGTATTGGGACACGCCTCTTAATTAGTGAAGGAAGGCCTTAATTCTTCAGGAGACGAAGATATGTTTCTAACTTTGTGGACACAGTTAGGGGACGAACCTTTTCTATTCCAGCATCACTAAGCCCCAGTGCTCAAATCAAGCTCCATTTAAACATAGTTGGATTAGTTCGGTGTGGAATGACTGGACTGGCCTGCACAGAGCCCTGACCTCAACCCCATTTAGCACCTTTCAGATCAACTGACTACAAGTCAGGTCTTCACATCCAACATCAGTGCCTGACCTTATAAATGTCCTACAGAATAAATAAGCACAAAATTCCACAGAAACAGTCTTGTGGATAGCCTTCCAAGAAGAGTATAATCTGTCATAGCTGCAAAGGGGGACCAGCTCCATATTAAACTCTATGTATTTGAATGCAATGCTATCAAAGTCCCTGTTGGTGTAATTCCCAAAACATGCCCCAATACATTTGTCCACATAGTGTGCATACAGAAGTTTGTAGACAGCAGGCACAACATTCCCTCTTGACATCAAGGCTGTTAATAATGCAATCATCCATGTAATAACTAAGTGAACACATTTCACCTCACTGAGAACTGAGACTGAGGTCTGGTGGCTCTACTGGTCAGTCTCAGTGTCCCAGTCTTCCATCATTTCTATTAAACCAGTAACCTCAAGGACACCAACACTACTTGTCACCCCGGGATGCCAGTACTATGTTAAACATGGATATGAAACAGAAAGTTATGCATAAGTGGGCCAAAATGAACAGGACCTCTCTAAAGGCAACAATATCTTTTAATGCTTTTTGAACTTTATATTTTTTAGTTATTTGTTTTATTTATTCATTATCATTTATTCTTCTGTTTATTTATTTTTTTATTTGTGTCTTTAGTTTCATTTGTGTTTTATTTGTGTTTAATTTTATCATGGAAGGTGTATTTTGAGACCTTTCACATATTTCTATAGACCTTTAACAAGGATGTTTTTTTTTAAATTGGCTATAACTCTATTAGTGCTCACGGCTAGAAATTACAGGAACTTCTCACAGCTGTGCTTACCTGCTTCATTTATGGATGGCTACATTTTTTAATAGTAGCCACAAATAATTAAGTCGGAATGTCCAAATACAATAACCTCAGTCTCCTTAGCATGTAACTGGATGAAGGTCTTGGGCATCACTCATTTAATATCAAATAGCTGTTTTCACCAGGTTTCAGAGGGAGATACAGCTGTGTATCATCTACAACCCAAGGGAAAGTATATATAATGAAAAAAATATCAAATATAGAACCCAAGAAAGAGCCCTCAGGTACACCACAAATAATAGCCATCAGAGAAGACCAACTGCTGCCTAGCCTAACACAGAATGTCCTGTTTCCATGGTACAAGACAAACCACTTTAGGCGAGTTCTACAGATGCTGACCTAAAAAGGATCTAATGGTCTGCAAGAATAATCGGATCAGTGTTAGATACAGCACTGAGGTCCAGCAGAGTTCAAACAGCATATGTTCCCGAATCTAATGTTAACAGCGTGGTTGAGGCCATTCATGAATTTAATTGAGAATGAATGGTTAATTCCTATTCATTTTGTGGAATGGAATTGGAATTGGAATTGGAATTGCATGCAGCTGACGGGAAATGGAATTGGAATTGAATTGGAATGTCAGGAAACAAAATTTAATTCAAATAAATTCTACTGAATTCCACTTTAGTTGCTAAAAAAATAATTTGACTTGATTGGCTTAAAAGTTTATGGTACATTAAATATTGTAAATCACATAAACAACAAACATACAAAAGAAATAGTACTGTATGTTTGGTATGTTTTGCATGATTATTTCACAAGTCACTGTTTTATGTAAAGCGGTAAAATATTAAATGTATATATTTTTTCATGTCTCACTTTCCTAAAATTCCATGCAAAGTGAAGGTTCATAACCTGCACCCATAAATGTAAGCCAGTGAGGGCCCATTTTGTAAGTTTGGAGATTTTCCTGTTAGTTCGATTGAAAAGAACTTGATTGTTTTTAGATAGCTTTTTGTGAATGGTCTTACACAGTTTTGAGAATCTGATTTGTGTATTAACCCTAGACTGCAAAATTAACAAATAGCTGGAATGTCTGGGAAGACCAGTGTAATGGATCATTTTGGTGAACCAACTTTTGGTATAGTCAAATTTTAAATTTCCACAAACGATTCATACAGATATTTTTTTTTTCCTTGGATGATTAAATGTGGACATTTGGTTATTTACTTATTTTTGTTTGTTGTTGAATGTGTAAAATAGTGCATGGGACAAGAAGATTTCATACAATCAATATTACTAAATATCTCTGGCCCTGGCGGCATGGTGGCGAAGGGGTTAGCGATTTTGCCTCGCAGCAAGAAGGTCCTGGGTTTGACTCCCAGGTTGAGCGGGAGGATCTTTCTGTGTGGAATTTGCATGTTCTTCCCGTGACCGTGTGGGTTTCCTCCAGGAGCTCCGGTTTCCTCCCACCAGCAAAACATGCGTGATTGGGAAATAGGTTGATTGAGCACACTAAATTGGCCCTAGGTGTGACTGTGAATGTGTGTGAGTGTGTGGCCCTGCGATGTGCTGGTTACTGTCCAGGGTGTAACCCGCCTTCGCCCGTAGCAGCTGGGATAGGCTCCAGTTGGGATAGGCTTACACCAAGGTTGGTGACTGTTTTAGAAAGGCAAATATTCTGACCAGAGAAAGAGATGCTGAGGGTTTTGTGTTGTTGAATTTGGTGTAGAGTTCCAATTTGAATTACTTCTGATTTTGAACTGTTAGGCTGAATAACATTTTGCTCCATCCATGCCTTTATCTCTGCCAGACAGGCGGTGAGTGTGGGAAGAGAGAAGGGTGAAGATGAAGCTGGTGAAATGAAGTAGGCTCCTCAGACGCACTGCTACCCAGCTTCAGGTAGAGCTGGGTATCATCTGCGTAGCAGTGGAATGAGACCCTGTAGATGCTGTTGATGCACCCAAGTATAAGTTAAAAAGAAGGGGGCCCAAGGCCTGTCCTTGAGGTACACCAAAGGTTACAGGATGACTGAGTGATTTAACATGATCAATGGAGACAAACTATGCAGTGAAAATGTACTAATGAAGAAGGTTCAACACATATGTGTGTCTGTTGATATCTGGTCTAGTAGGGACATGCAGTCATTTTTGGGAATAACTGGTCATTTCATTTTAAACTTCGAGCTTCAAACTGTCATGCTCTCTTGCAAGAGGTTCAAGGGAGAGGTTCACTGAAATATGAGAATACAATTGCCACATGTGGTATTTCTAACAAAGTCTCTGCAATTGTGACTGACAATGCTGCAAACATGGTAAAGGAATTTTGTCCCTTACCAATTTGGAGATGATGATGGTAATGATGAGTATGGAGCTGAACTGATATAACTGATTAACTGAACTATTTACAACCTGAGAGGAGCCCACGCTTTATACATACTGTCTGGGTTGTGGTCCGCGATGCCCTAGACCAAGCAAGTCCTTATGATGGCAAAAGTGCAGAGGCTCACAAATTTGTTCCACAAAACAACAAGAGGAGCAGAAATTCTAGAATCTCATGTGAAGCTCCCAGCTGCAAATGCTACAAGATGGAATAGCCAGCTGAAAACAATGAGGGCATTTCCTGTTTTGTCAGAGCTGCAAGCCCCTGTTCAGTTCACAGTTCATGAAATGAACTTTGTAAAACACTGGAACCATTTGAGGAACCAACTGATAAATGGCAGGCTGATAAAGTTAGAACTGCAAGTTATGTTATTCCATATGTTCGGGTTCTAAATGAACACAACTGCAATATCCTCTGTTGAGAAACATCAGTCTCAATTTGAAGAAACTGAGTGGTTTCTGTTGTCTGCAACCCTTGACCCAAGGTTTAAACTTGAGTGATGCATAGGTTACTTTCTGTTCCTGCTTTCATCTGCTCCTGTAGAATGAAATTTTAGTAGTGCTGGTAAGATATTTAGGCCGTAGAGATCCAATCTTAGTGATGATAATTCAATGAAATACATGAATGACCATGACTAATTCTTTGTGGGTTAAGACATATATTATGTCATAATCATATACTGAACAACATTGTGGTGTGTGATGAACAAGGCCTACAATTTGTGCAACTGTGCCCAATGAACAGATAAATTAGTTGTACACACTGGTTACATTTGCCTGTGCCTCAGACACCAAACATGCCTTGGGAGATTGTCTACACTGGGGGTAAAGTGACAAACAAATTGTGGCTTTAGGCAGATCATAAAAAAACACAGGAGCTGTACAGAGGAGCGAGACACCTGGAGTGCTCAGTATTTTGCTTACAGAGCCGTTCAAACAGAAAGGTCCATCTGCTGGGCTATCCTGGTGATTTTGCCCTTGACAGTCAGATGAGGTCCCTTGTAAAATGTAAATGTATGTGTGTGTGTGTGTGTGTGTTTGTGAGTGTTTTGACTCCCCCAATTAAGCCTCTGTTAGTGGGTGTGAAGCATCTGTGTGAAGAATAATGAAGTCACAGGACATTGTGCTCTGATATGGGCAGGACAGAAATGACACACACACACATATTACAAAGTCAGGAAGTGGGGTCATACATATTAGGCAGAACATTATGAACACTTTACAATTTAATGAATAATGTTGATTACCTCATTACAATACGCAGGTGTTTTTATGCTGCTTGTGGAAAGAATGTGTCATGGCTCACCGTGCATCATACGCTACTGCGTATGGGGCTGTGTAGCCACAGACTGGTCAGTGTCCCCATGTTATTTTCTGTCTGCTGTTGAAAACAACTACAATGTGTGTATGTGGTACATTGAAGCAATGGAAGAAATGTGCCTGGTCCTGTTTTCTTGCATGAGCATCAACTAGGGTTTGGCTCAATCCACTGCAAAGCTGCAAAGGCATGGGCGGGCTGCGCCGTGTAACGTTGGGTGGCCACTAGGAGTCACCCTTAGTTTATTTTTCATTTAGTTTTACCCTTTGATCACACCAGGTCTGATTAGAGAATGAGAAGAAACAGCTGCTGGTGTGATCAGAAGAAATTGGGTCTATTTTGGGATTGGTTGGTTGATGGGTTTGGGATATTTAGAGGGGTTGGGATGTCGGTCCACCGTCAGCTTAGTTGTGTTTTCTATGCTGGTGCTTTTGTTTTGGCCCACATGCCTTTTGTTTTGTTCAATTGAAACAATAAAAGAAACTCTAAGGAAACACCATGTTTCACAAGGAAACACACCCCACTGTGACACACCGTTTACATTGGGCAGTCATGGCACCAGGAGGCACTATGGGAAAATGGTAAGCTGAGGGGGCATTGTAATTCCGTTGATGGTCCTTCACAAATGTGCGCCTGTGTGTGTATTTATAAATATATATAACAGAACTATATTATATATACATGTGTCTACAGATACAAATATATAAATATATAAATGTAAAACTATATAACAAATATGCATTCAATAAATATATATATATATATATATGTACGTACGTATGTATGTATGTATGTATGTATGTATGTATGTATGTATGTATTCATAATATATACATTATTGGCGAAAGAGAAAACTGGTAT
>JBBMFX010045138.1:0-11414 GCA_037832545.1 Rhabdalestes septentrionalis
CCCCTCCCTCACTCCCCTCAGTCCAGAGTCAATGACCTCCAACACACCACTCACCCCCCCTTCCCTCCCCCCTGGAACTCAAAATACACAAACTGGACGTGAGCACTCTGTTTCAACAGCAGGAAATCTCCAGGCCCAGACGGAGTATCACCCCTCTCCTGCCTCAAAGTCTGGCTCTGTCTTCACCAGCATTTTCAACAGGTCCCTGGAGCTGTGTGAAGTCCCTCCAGCTTCAAACGCTCCACCATCATCCCAGTCACCAAGAGACCAACCAACACAGGACTGAATGATTACAGGCCTGTCACCCTGACGTCTGTGGTCATGAAATCCTCTGAACGCCTGGTGTTAGCGCTTCTGGAGGACATTACAGGTCACCAGCTGGACCCCCTGCAGTTTGCATACGGCGTACTGATACTCTCCTCCAAACTCTCCCAGCCCAGCGTGCCACCATCTACCTGCCAGTTGACCACCAGCTTCCTGACAGACAGGAAGCAGCAGGTGAGGCTGGGGGAAATCAATTCTGGAACATGGTCCCTCGGTATCGGTGCCCCTCAACGATGTGTCCTCTCCCCACAGCTGTTCTCTCCACCAACGACTGCACCTCCAGAAGCTCAGCTGTTAAACTCCTGATGTTTACAGACAACACACTCACAGTCTGGTACGGAGCAGCTACCAAACAGTGGTACCACACATTTTCCACCATATTGATATGTGTATCCTTCATTCAAATATATGAAGCTCTTTCCACACTCAAGAGAGATAGAGTCTCTGCTCTGATGTTTTTGGAGACTGCTCATTTTATAGAAACCCAATCCACATTTTAAGGAATGATAAGGTCTCTATCCACTATGAATGCGCTGCTTTTGTTTAAGTGACCCTGTAGAGTAAATCTCTTCTCACACTCTGAGCCCTGACACGGTTTCTCCCCAGTGTGAATGCGCTGGTGTCTTTTAGGGATGAGCCGGATACTCAGCTGAAACAAGTATCCGGTGCGGATAAAGCAATTTTGACGAGTACGAGTATTATACAAGTAATATGAGTCAACATCTGTGCTCGGATTGAATAAAAATTCTCATTGGGTAGATCACTGTGTCTGCGTGCAGTGGCGTCTGTCAGCGCGCGCGTGTAGCGCTTTAAGCAGTCCGTGTAGAACACACGTAGCGTTAGTTTCGTTTTTTAAGCCAGCGCATGTCGAGATTTAAAAATAAATATATTTACATATTTAGCTGTTCAGAGCAGCGGGCCATTAGGGGGGGCCAGGAGCGCTCTCTCTCTCTCTCTCTCTCTCTCTCTCTCTCCTTCACTTCTTTGCACGTCTTTGTCCCTCTCTGTATGTGTTTTAGCGTACTGTGTCTGTATTGAATGCTAACAGATGCTGATGATATTCAGGCATGCGGGCATGCCGGAATCCTCCAAGAAAAAAAAACACTTTTGCCATTGTGTGTGTTTGCTTGTGTGTGTGATGGAGGTACTGAAACACAGAGCTCCATCTAAGCGTTCCTGTCATCCTCTGGCTCGTGCCAGCAAAAACAAGCGAGTGGGCCGCTCGAATGCAGAGCCATTAGCTGAAGTGGAGCTTTTGTGCTGCTTGACCTTGACCCTCTGCTCTCCTCGTCAACAAGCGCCTAAGCACACTGTGGGGTTTCCCTACTCCAGTGCTTCACAAGTACATACGTGTTTGTTGTAAGCTTTGGTGTGACATTAAGTTTGAACAAGCATTGTGTTTATTCTCTCTATATGATTCCTAATCTTTTACTACATTGTCACAACAAAAGTGACGTAAAAACCTTTGACTACCACATTTGATACATTTAGAAATAAAAGTACACTATTTCTATGTATTATGCATGAAGCACGTGCTTAAAAATGCAACAAATGTATATTAGTTATTGTAGACATTATGGTATATTGTTTTGATGAATTTAAGGAGTCTGTCACTGAATCATCAAAACCATGTATCTACAATACCTCAAAGTACTTTTACTTTTTATACATTAATAGTTTTATCCAGGTAGAACTATAGAATACTTGTCCTTTTACCAAAGTACTTCTACTTCTGTTACTGTACAGAAGTATTGCACTTTGACTGTGGGTGCAGAGCATTACCCTGATGCACGATGAAAGCAGATCTCAGTTACATGATAAGTGCTTTAGACATTGCAGTCTGTTTTTGTGAGCTGACTGAAGTCTGGTCATAGATCATCAGTTAGGACTGAACTTTTTTTCCTCAGTAAAGGAAGGGAGGAGGGAGGGATTTACTCTCTAACATGGGTAAGAAGTGGGAGTGAGTCATTCTGTGCTCGCCTAAACGTGGCTGCGGCATGTGCAGGAATAATATGCATCTGATAACCACACTCCTTTCTAATCAGTAGTATAAAAAGTACACAAGAATGGCTCTTCAAAGATGGAAAATTCACTTTATTATAAATAGCCTGCCTGTTTTACCAAGCACCCATACACTTGACCTGGCTATTTCCCCTGTGTAATCTCTTATGACATCTTAAGGCCTATTCACACCAAGTATGGTGCTGATTGGCCGGCTTGATTGTTACTGCATCCACACTCGCTCCGACTGAAATTTCACGCAGCGTCAAAGTCTGTTAGCTTCAGCCTTAGTGTGAAAGAGGGCATTAATATGAGTGCACTCGTTGATGTGTTTTTTGCTCCAGAAATGTTTTACTCAATGTGAATAGGCTTGTAAGAGCTGTTGCAGGGAACGTACATCCTAAATTGACACATCCTGATTTGTAACAAGATAAGTGAATGATCAGCCTTGAATAAAAACAAATGAACAAACTAAGAGTACAGACCTTCTTGGGAACTCTCATTAACTCAGATTAGCTCTCAGCTGTTCCGGATTAGAGGAGATGGTGAAAAATAGGCAGATCCATTAATGGTTGTGCAATATTTAATGGTATTTTAGATGTTAGATGTTAAGATGTTAGATGTTTAGATGTTAGATGTTGCTACTACGCTGTGAATGTGAGGCCATGACATAACGTGCTTGCACAGTAGAAGAAAAACTTCCAACCATTCTCATTAAGGTCACATGATCACAAATCGGATATACATTTGAACTAAGGCCATGTCTCATATAGAAATATCAAATCAGTATGTCCACATAGCTCTGAAAATATCAAATCTGTCATATTGAGGCATGAATATTGGCTCGGATGATTGTCAGATGGGTAAGTACTTCAGTTTCAGGAATGATATTGGCCGGAATTGCCCATTTTAAACCTGGAAAAAATGTCAATCCAAGCTTTAAACAGGTTTCCAATATTTTAAAGGCCATATCATCCAAATTGCTGGGCTTTGATTGCAGACTGCTCCCTTTGTTGTATGTGACCTCTGGAACATCTCCTTTACTGTACCCTTCTAGCTTGTTTGTTAGCAAGCTAAATGCTACACAAGTAACAGCAACAGAAATAAAGGTGATACACTGCAGTTTAAAACCAAAGAATACACCCACACACTGTATTGCATGGCTGTGTTGACATAAGTGTTTGGTTCCAAGTGGTAAATTGATTTGGCAAAGTCATGTAAAAAAATAAACAGAGTCTCTCAATATAGTATAATGAAAAGTGTTCAATGTAGATCTCATACTAGATAATTACTAGAGAAGTTTAACACCACCCATTAAAATGCAGCTTTTAAAAGTCAGAAGCGGCTGGCTGTGTGTTTAAGTATTAAAAGTAAAATACCAGACATTTAAATCCATTAACATTTTAACATTTATTAATATAATGCTTTAATTTCATTTTTTTTTTGTTATACATATATCCTTTGCAGCAGTCTCGCCCAACCAAACGCACTATAGGGACTGTTTCAGCTCAGAGAGCTTTTTGAATAATGTATAAAGCTGGACAGTCAATCAAACCAGAGCTCATTTGCATATATCAGTTTTAATGACACAACAACAAAAACTGCCTGTTCGATACTAAGGGATAAGGAAAAATGGGTTATGTCTGTTTAGTGGAAAACTGGCCCTTTAAATCTGCCCAAGAAATGAAGGGCGTATTTAAAAGTACATTTTTCATTTAGAAAAGTAGTGAAGTAAAAGTACTAATCCTGAGCTGTAGAAAGAGAGATGGAGGAAGGGAGAAGGGAAAGGAAGGATCTGTCCCAGTAGAGAAGAGGATGTAAGCCTCCAAACGTCCTTCCTTAAAATCCTTAACTCTCTCGCTAAGCTCAGGAAACATCTGCCTTACTGCTTCTACACACACACACACACACACACACACACACACACACGCTGTTTCACATATTTTTCATCCTTAACTTAATCTTAACTTCTACATTCTCACACACATACAATCACCAAGACGAAGGAGCACAAAGCCCTCCTCCTTCAGACCCCCAACTCTCGACCCCACACAAACTCCCATAAGCACTAAAGTACACACACGTACAAAGGAAGTGATGTCATTCAGCTATTTGTGTGTTCTTCGTGTTTGTGTGTGTGAATGGGGCCTGTTAAATATGCTGTTGCTGAGTTTGGTCTGTGTGTGTGGTGAATGTGTCTGCTGTATTTGTACATCTGCACCCTTGGCATTAGACCTCCACGGTACGTTGATTTTGAGCGACAGCGCAGACTATCGAGACTGCTAGAGAGATATTCACTCTTTATTTGATTAGAGTAGAGCTGTCAAACCTACACAGACACACACACACACACACACAAGACAAGGCCCTCTCTTTTCCCATACCTCACCACGAGTGACCTCATATGCAACCTGATTAGAAATGTCAATTTCCCCCCTCTCTGTCGATTTAAATCTGCAGTGATGTTTTTCTCACTCCCACATGCTCCGTGTTGCTTTACCTGTCTGATTCACGCCACATTTTATTTCAATGTTCCATGTTTAATTGCACCCTTTATTTACCCATTCAGCTGTGCAATATTCAGTTTGTGTGCTCTATTAAACGTTACTGCACTTTTTACAACTGTGGAGTCTTACCTGGCCCCAATGTTTTAAATTGTGGGAAAAATAGTTGAATAGCTGAAATGATTACTGGTAGCTGTGAAGCTTTGTTTACTTGTACAGCTCACAGTGAGTCTTAATGTTAGCCCAAATAAGCAAAGTGTGTTGGCTAATCAACTACATCAAAGTGAAAAAAAAAAAACTTAATGTGAATTGTATTTTTTGGTAATCTAATCCTTTGAGATTATTAAGTGAATTATAAAGATGAAGATTAAATATGAAAGGAGAGAAGGTTATGTGATTATGATTGCTGCCCCAAACTCACTGTGTTTTCTGTCTTTCAACATGCAGTCCCCGAAACTTATTGATTTAATGCCGAAAGAGGGCCCTATGTCTGGGGGAACAAGGCTTATAGTCACAGGGGTCTCCCTGGATTCTGGATCTACAGTTAAAGTCAAGGTTAACAACACTCAGGACTGCGAAATTGACAAGTAAGTGTATGTAGAATAAACTATACATGCTAACAAATGTCCTGTTTCAGTTTATCACTTTTGGTAATAACATGGATGTAATAGGCTTGAACCAGCAACATCTTCATGGGAAGTGTGTGTGTTTTCCTCTTGAGTACACATTGTTCTACTGTCCTACCCTTAGTCCAATTACAGCTGTATTTCATAATACTGGTATCCGTTCTGTAACCATGACATCATCAACATTTCTATTCCTCCTTTGTTTTACAGGCTGTCTGGTGAAATCATTGAGTGTTTGATGCCCCCAGCTGTGCCCGATCATGCCGAAAACGTGTCGGTGTGTGTGGAGTATGACGGGAAGCTGTGTGAGGCACATCTTAGCGCAGAGTTTTCTTACAAAAATAACCCCACCATCAGTGACATCAAACCCAAAAAAAGTTACCTGAGGTGAGATACGCACAAAATTTGAATACAGTCTGCAAAAACCAAGATGTAAAGCCTCCACGATGACCACGGAGCTCTGTGTGTGTGTTTCAGTGGTGGGCGTACTATCTCTGTGACTGGTCAAAGTTTTAATCTGGTGCAGACAGCAAAGATGGAGGTGGTGGGTGTGGGTCAGTCAGTAAGTGCTTTTTCATCCATACTGATAAATTGTTTTCTTTCTTCAAACCGTTCTTCAAGACATATCTGCCACAGGAGCAGGTTTGCAGCATGCATGTGTGTGTCATGCACAACCATGTCAATGTCACTGCCACCCAAATCATATCTGGTCAACAGTGGCCAGAAAATGCCTAATGACAAATGGGATAGAGCAATCAACTCCTGGCCGGTGTGCCGAAAACCAGCATTACACACACAACCATGTTAGTGTTGCCACTCTACTCTATCCCATTGTTATTAGTGTGGCCAAAAACGTAGAGCTGTACCTACAAATGTGTGCATTTCATCTGGTAAATCACCAAAATGTGCTGAATACTGACCTCCTGGACCACTGTTCAATATCATTGGGATAGTTGGTGAAGACTAAGAGTACACTAGCAGATAGGCTACATTCTGTGATCATACGTCTATGTTGTGGACTTAAATGGTCGGCATTTCCAGTAAACTTGGTTGAACAGCCCTGTAAAAGGCACATTATAGGGACTGTTATATATATCTAAGTGCTTACCCGCCATCATGGCTTACTATGTGCTTTCTGATTGGCAGGATTGTCTCATCCAGTCACCTGAGCTTCTTCTATGCAGCTCCCCAGCTGCCAGCCAATCACAGCAGGTCACGGCTCAGTTCCACCTGAATGGGATTTTGTACAGAGGAGAAAGCCATGCCTCCCCTGGGCTGGACCTAGAGGAGGAGGAGGAGCCTCATGCAGGACACTTCATGTTCGAGTATGTGGAGGACCCTCAGTTTTACACAGCCAGCAAAGAGAAACTCATTAAGCACCATCCTGGAGAACCTCTCTTACTCGTCATAAATGTGAGTGGAAATTGCATCTTCAAGAAGCTCACGCTCATATTAGGTGTGTGCTTGCATCTGTGTCTGTATGTCCACATACAAAACAAATACATTAAAATAAGTTTATATTCGTAAAACCTGAACTTTAATTCCTTAAATATACCAAAACTAATCACACACATATGTACCGACTGCAACCCCCCACACACACACCCAAACATACACATCAAAGGGATTTCTTATGCCAAACATTGTCTCCTTCAAAAAACGGCCAGCCAGCTCAGTATGGCCTGCTCTGTTCAGCTGACATAAGGCCCTTTGTGTGTGTGTGTGTGTGTGTGTGTGTGTGTGTGTGTGTGTGTGTTTGTATAACACACACACATGTTCCTCATGGCGGTAATAACAACATGAAAGGGCACTGCTGGAAACCGACGGAAAGCGTTTACCCCACCACACACACACTTACCCTCACACAGTCTAAGTGCACACACGTCAGGAAGCTGCAGAGACGTGTAGACCTGGTGGTCTGATGGTGTCTTGAGGGGTGCCTGACAGGAAGTCACTAACAGGGCCCAGAATGTGTATTTCCTGCAGAAAGAATGAGGGGATGAGGAAGGATGAAGCCGAGGGTGGATTCCAGTGGAGGTGCGTCTGAGATGCAAACCAAAGAGGATGTATTTATTCAGGCAGAGAGAAAGGCCATTTAACCGTTCTCCCCTGATCACCAAAACAGGTGCTATTAGATTACTGTGTATGTGGGATAGGGTGGTTTGCATGTATGTTTTGTGAATTTGCTGCTAAATTGAGCTGTTTTGGTGTTCCAAACACGCTAACAAACACTAGAATCAATAATCTTCCAAATCTTTTCTGTAAATACAATACTGTGCAAAATTCTTAGGCACCTGGGTAAATTATACTTAAAACCTCTTTACTTCTGGACTGTAGTGTTACATTCGTGTTATAACTAGGGCTGGGTATTCAACACGTTAATTAGATTAATTAATCACAGAAAAAATTACGCGATAATATATTTTACGCAATTAACGCTTTAGGCTCTGCCACTAGTTGGCAGACATGCGGTACTTCAATTCAAGACCATCTTCTTAAATCACTGTTGCGTGAGCAGGCAGAGAGTCAGTTCAGTTCACAGCGCGCAAGGAAGCCTGTGAGATTTGGAAGAAAAAAACGCCAAAATGGCGGGGGGTGAACATGAAGCACAAACATGTTTATTTAAACACTTTACTCATCGAGAAAGAGGGTAGCAGTGGTGAATCGCAGTGTATGAGAGGTATTTGTTGAGCTAGAGGCAGCAGGAGAGGGGGGACATTGGGCTGGAATTAGCCGTAGCATTTAGCTCTCTCTATCCAAACCTACAGAGGGGCGGAGTCTGAGCGCTACACGGCTGTAGTGTGTGTAAGAGAGGTGGGAGATGTAGGAGAGGCAGCTGGGGTGATCTGGGTCTGACTAGGGCTGAAATAGCGATGATAATGCTGGCTGGGTTTATTTGAGAAACGAGGAATTGTATCAAAACTTTCAACTGTCATAAACTGTAACCTAATTCATAGGTTTGGTTCAGTCAGTGATAAAAATGTCATGACCAGTTATTGGCGTGTATTCAGTAATAAATGGTAAAAAACTGCTTCATGTAACATCTGTATGTATGTGTGATTAAATGCGATTAATTAGATTAATTAATCGCCACACCATGTAATTAATTAGATCAAAATTTTTAATCGCTTGGCAAAACTAGTTAAAACATAAACATTACAATAAATACAATTAACATTATTACAGTAAAGAGTGGTTTTATGTATGGCAATGTGTCCTCCTAACTATTTCCAGACCTCTTTCCTCATGGAAGTCCATTTTAGCTACAATCTTATATCTGGTTCGGCTCGTTTTACATCATCAGATTAAATTAGTTGGTAAGGTCATGTTATTAAATCTTTGATAATGTTAAAAACAGGTATGAGCTCTTAGCTATTTGAATTGCGCTCTAAAATAACTTGCATCCTCACTCAACAACAGCCACAGTGCATCTAGCAATAAAGGTAGCATGAAGCGTCTTTTATATATTGATAGAAAACATGATAACACGCAGAAATCTCTATTCCACATACTGATTTACCCTGGCGAACATGCAAGCCTGGTTTCCTCTGGTGTCAGAGTTCAAAACCTCTAAATGTATCGCTGGCACTCATGTGTACTCTCCACATCTTTAGCATACAGCAAATTACCACAGACCACAGTTACCACAGTACTTACAAAAAGAATTAAAACTTATCTCAAAAGTGAATGAGTGAAGCACCTGCCCATTGGCAGCTACATTTTGTACTGTGGTCTCTATGGCAACTGCCCACTGACAGTCACTGTATTTACTTCAGTAACTGCCTCCTGCTGTAATTATTTCAGTTCTTCATTACCTATTGACTTCTACATTAAGCGTCTTTCCGGAGCAATAAAATGCATTGCCGTTATTAACCGCACACTACAGATGAGGCAGAATTCCTCCATCCAGCAAAATGCGTGCAGTTAAAGAGTCTGTTTGTGTGGGAAAGGGACAGAAATTGTTTACTTGGTTCCAGTTCTGATTTAGCTGGAATGTGACTGTCATTTGAAGCATTCCTGTTTTGACTCAAAGTAAATATATGTGTGCTGCGTGTGAATATGTGTGTGTGTGTGTGTGTGTGTGTGTGTGTGTGTGTGTTTGTGTGTTTGTGTGTGTGTGTGTGTGGCTTTGAGCTTGCAAGATAATTTGGTGAATATAAAGGAGTGGGTTTAAAAGTATTTTAATAAGAGAACTAGGAGGTATGTGTGAGTGTTGAAGTATGTGTGTGTTTGTGTGTGTGTTTGTGTTTGCGGAAGTGTTTGTTGATGGGTGGTTGCTGAAGGGAATAGGAAAGCCTCTAGAGTTTAATCAGAGCTTCCGAAAACTCCTTTTTAGACACTGCCCTGTCCTCGCAGAAACACACACACACACACACACACACACACACACACACACACACACATTGCTTGGAGGAGCAGGACAGAACATCTGTTACAAACACACACAAACACACAAACAAAACAGTTCCTTGCACTTCCCCTGTCTTTTTTGTTCTGTTATGTATTTGTATACTGTTTTTGTCAGCCATCCTGTAGCTTTTCATCAATGGTTAGAAACCAGCCATTGATGAATAGGGAAGTGGCTGGTTGACAAATTGTGCATGACAACATATGAGCCTAACTATACTGCAATAGTATGAGACTTTCCTTGCATTTCACATGACATTACATGGTGTAATTGCTGCTACTGTGGAGTGAATAGGGGACTGACTATGCTAAGCTAACGAGAAGCCTTTCTTTTCACTGCCCTGTTAGTTGCAAGAACCATACGATATATTTAAATCATTTTTTTAAAATTCTGTTTCTCTGCTACATTTGTTCAGCTAGAAAATATATTTCGAATAAATTTTAGCTAATTCAGTGACTGATCGGAACAATCACAACAAGCCCGCTTGGGGTCAAACCTAACCACCTATACCTGAATTTGTAGGGACAGCTAAACCAATTATGTAGCATCTCATGATTCTCGGCCCCTCAAGAGCACTGCTGAAATGAGGATGTGAGTTATAGCAATCCAAAAGAGTGATCAAAAATGTTGTTGGTGTCTGTCTTTTTTCTCTTAAGGTAAATTCAATTTTCTGTCACATCTAGCTGTTCAAATGGTCAGAAATTTAGGGACAACAGCCACAACAAAAATCATGTCCATGATGTCCATGATTCTAATAAAGTGACCAGTGAGTGGAAGTAAAAGGTAGATGTTTTTAATAAAGGAGGCAGTAAATGGAAGTACAAACATTTGGATACAACAATAAAAGCTAATAGGCACTTAACTTCTCAAACTATTGTCAGACATATTAGCTCTTGTAATGAAATTGCTACTTAAACTGTTTGCTTCATTCATCCTCTGAAACAGAAAGGGCCAAGCCAGTTGGATCTGACTGATGAGGAATACAACATCATGATCGGCACTGATGTCTGTGACATCACTTTCAATAGCGAGCAGATGATCTACTGCACCATCAACAGAACCCTGAGTTCCAGGACAGGAGCGCTGCCTGTAACTGTGAGTTTACATCAGCCTTTATTCTTAAAATACACCACCCTGCCCTTCTTACACAAAACCTACTCAAATACTTACCAAAAAACCAATACTTATTTTCATTATATTTCTACATTGATTATAAGCTTAATCCACTTATTTCCTTTTCTAGTTCTGTAGATGTATTTGTATTTATTAGCGAGAACATTGGAATGAAAAGTTTGATGAAGGAAGTAGTGTTGTTTTTTGGCCGCCTGTTTTAATTTTAGTTTTAGTCTAGTCTTTGCATCGAGCTGTCATTTTAGTTTTTATTAGTCATGGGGCCTGATAATGCACACGGCGCAACGTGCTTTCGTCACTGGCGCAACCCATCATTGCTATAATGTGCGAGCGCATCATGCATTTTTTCCGCCAGAAATCTGCGCTGTGATTATAGCAGATGACAATGCGCTGGGTGGGGCGGGAAACTGGAAAGAAGGG
>JBBMFX010045158.1:0-11413 GCA_037832545.1 Rhabdalestes septentrionalis
TGGCGTGAGAGCGTGTGAAGACAGTCAGATGCGTGTGTCTCACTTTCATTGTGTGAGAGTTGGCAGCACCTCTCTTGCATTGCATTGAGGGTCTTGTTTAGGAACCCAGTGGTGCTTTGATGAAGGTTTGATCAAACCCATGACCTCCTGTCTCAGAAACATGTATCCCATCCACTGGGCCACCCTAGCCACCACCCAGTTACCCCAGCCACCCCACTTGACTATTGATGCAACAGAATCAGAATTTAAAAAATGTGCAGATTCCGGAAATTACATAATTTGCCCAGTTCTTACATTTTAAAATGCTCTAAATTGCTCCTTTCTGATTCTAGTTTATGGTTAAATTACTAGATTCTAATATAGTTAATTTTTTTTTGTAAAACCTGGGGCCAAGGCCTCTCATCTCATTGTATTTGGCAGAGATAACAAAGTTTAGTTTGTTTTCAGTGTAATAAGGCTGAAATAAATAAAAAAAAGTCCAGTGTCACTGAGCAAAGTCATTGCTATTACACATTTCCCCTGTAACTAAGTCCATTGTGTGTTGTGTACGTGTGTGTGTATGGTTTGCTTCTCAAGATAAAAATGGAAATGGAGTAACTGACAATAATCCACATATGTCCAACACACCAATACAGTAGCATATCTGGTGAGCACACGTCCTGTGAGGCCCCTGGGGCTGCACGGGCGCAGGGGTGGCTGTCGGTGCAGTAAGACTAATAGTGCCCTCTGCTGATTGGAGTGCACAGAGTTGTTGCAGCAGAGCAGGGCTCACACAGCATGCTGCAGGGAGAGATTTCCCCACACAGTCATTAGGGGAGACTGATAAGGGAGAGGCATTAATAAACATGAGGTGAGTGGTGTGTGGGTGGCTGGTGGTGAATGCACTAGGCTCTGATGTTGCTCCGCGCTTTGAGCTTTGAGGAGCCCCGGTTCAGATCAACATCCCACGTTCCAAAATGTCAAGAGATCTCTCAGTCTTATCAAAAATGTTGTGGGTATATGTTATATATATGTGTGTGTGTGTGTGTGTGTGTGTGTGTGTGTGTGTGTGTGTGTGTGTGTGTGCACGTGCATGTTGTATATATCAGTTACTCCAGGGTGAAATTGTTCTTCTGCATTTAACACATTCATAAACTGAAGCAGGGCCTCAGAGAAATTCTCAGTTGTAGTTATTTACATTTAAAAAGAGTACATAAAGAGGTTTTGTTTTCTGATGCATAAGCCACATAAATACATTGAGAAGACCTTAAATGTAAGTATAAATGAGATATGTATAGAAATTTGTTACAGATTGCATATTTTACAAGATATACTTTACATATTTTATTGTAAAACCTAAAGTCCTTGGAAAATTGCTGGTTTGACCTACTTTTGGGGATCAAAATTTTGTGAATAATTTTCCTGAAAATGATGACCTTGCTTGTAAAACGTTAGCTTGATCCATTGCTGTGTGAAAATGAGATGAGTCATAATTGGTCCCTTCTAGTTGTGATTCACTGCCTTGGTTTTTCGGAAGATTTTTCTTTGATTTAAGTATTTTTTTTAGGTCTCCTTCATTAATGTAGAAACTGTCTTTTTTGTGTTTTCCTTGTGCAATTCATCTAAAACACACTGGCTGCAGGCCCTGAAGGCCCACTCTGTAAAGCAATGGAACTGGTAAATATATAAAGCATGATTTAGTAGGGGAATGGAGAATCATACTAAACTGTGCCCTTGCTGTAAAGAAAGAAAATACTATTTATGAAGCACATATATAATCTTTACAAGACCAACCATTAAACAGACAGTTCGGATTGGATTTGAGTTCAAAACCTATTCTTTTGCAGAGATTCATCCTACAACTTACAAGAAGTCTCAGTGAAATCCTATGGTTTAGAGATCATCCATTTACTCTGCAGATGTGGAGTTTAAACCTTCAGCACAAACAATGATATACAATGAGTCAAACTGCCTGCACTGGTTAATTTATGTGCTTCACCCAAAAAGTGCAAAAAATTACGTTTTTTATTTTATTATTCACCTCTGTAACAGTACAAACAGCAGAGGATAACGATAAAGACAAAGAAGCTGAAGACAAAGACGAACAAGAATAATAAGAAGAAGAGTAAGACAAAGACAATGAAGTGATTGGTGTAACAAAATTATTAGTTACACTGCAAAAAAGGAAACCAAAATAACCAGATAATCTTGCTTTTTATATTTCTAGAACAACTACCTTGAATTTGTGAGAGAAGTAATCTCGTTTTAGAAACTGTTTCTTGTTTTAAAAAGGCTTAACATATGAAATTTTCTCACATTTTTATTGTCAATACAATATACACAGTATACAGTGTATCGAAATGCCATTTCACCCCGAGTGCCCCATGGTGCGTTTATCTATTAAAGGAGCAAATGAATGATTAAAGCATTAAAGCAGGTGTCTTTGCATCTCTGCATAGAATGACCTGTGCCCCTCTGGAAGGGTTGGTGACGAAAGGTCAATGCAGGCACAGGAAAGCCAATCCAGAAATACTTTGTCCACACACACACACCCCAACTGTAAAAAGGGGCATATCCATAAAAGGCTAGGAGGAGCTGAGAAGGTAATACCTGATGGCTAAGAAGGGAGGAGTTTTGAGCATTCAAGTAAGGAAGCAAATGGGCATTAGGCCAAGAATAAAGTGAGTATTAAAAAAAGAGTCGTGTCCTGGAAAAGGTATAAGAGCCACTCCGAATGTAATGGAAATCAGAGAGGGTCATTGACCATGCAGCTGTCTTTAATAAAACAGCATTGCCTCGATTCAGTGATTGAACTTGGCTTTTTTAAATGAATATTCTATATTTCAATTGGTCTTATAAAATTTGCTTCAACGCTATCTATCACATATTTTTTACAAAACCCAATATCAGTCACAAAAACGTTGTAGTTCCTTGTGTGCTGCCCTGCTCTCTTGCACTGCAGTGGGCCAGTTGAAAAGTCCACACGATTCTGAGGATGAGGGAAGTGCTGAGCCCTCTTCTTCAGATGCGCTCGGGCATTCGGCTTCACTTCAGCAACACTACAGAACCTGGCACCAACACGGGAAGGAGCCTTCTGTTCTTTCTAGGCTGAGTTCAGGAAATCAGAGGTGTGACTTGGCCTAGACACACATCAGCCTCTTTGGATTCCGTGAGTGTGTGTGTGTGCGTTTGTGTGCGTGTGTGTGAGCGTGTCATCAGCCCTTTTAATTCGATATGTTATGCTGTAATGATTAGTAATTGTTTGGGAGAATCCTCCAGGGCTGCAAAGATAAAGTGGAATATTAATGTCTGCTACCAGAGCAGGAGCACAATGGCCTGTCAGACCTGGACCTTCTTATTATGGAGTTTAATAGCAAGAGAATACAGAGGCCTATAGGGTGAAATACTGAAATACTGAAATATGACTGTATAGTCTATTCTGTTTAAAAATGCTGTTGGAACTTTTTCAAATGTGATATAATAATAAAAAAAGGAAAATAAAATACAACTTCCTGCCTGATGTTTAACCCTTTGTAGGGTTTATTTGACCATGCTGGTGCCCAGGCTTTGAACTACACATTCCGGTGTCCTCTGGCTGTGAAACACATGGGCCTTTACCAAACTTATCAAAAATGATAACAAGTGATTCTTTTTCCAACCAATTCAGTGAGCTGCAGACTAAATCAAGAATCTGTTCATGGATTAGATTCCGTTTGTTTCAGGCCTGTAGCTCTTTACTCCTGAGGCTACATCCAAAGGCAGAGCACAGATCTACAATACTGTGCAAAAGTCTTAGACACTTCTGCATTTTGTTTCTGCATGTGATAGTGTCTATGGCAGGCTTTTAACATGTAATAGCCAGACTGGATATGTGGGTCAGATATCCGTAATTCAGTTCTTCCTAGTAAAAATAAACCTTACAGATATCCAAAGTGAGCTCCTTCCTATCTACAAATAACATTTCAGATATCTCAAGTCGCATTCTTCCCAATACAAATGACGTCACATTCCCCATTCGTGTCTATTGGGTTTTCACTTGTAGATATCCAAAACCACATGCTTCCTATCCACAATGACCATTGCAGATATTTTCAATACTGTTTTTACAACGAGAAACTGTCGTTTCAGATATCTTGTTGCTAGTCGTAAATTCATTCATGTTTTTGATATCCGTAATAAGATTTATGACTAGTAAAAACTGATTTGAAGATATCTGAAACGAAAGTTTCTCCTGGTAAGAACTGTATTTCAGATATCTGTAAATGTCTGTAAATGTCAAAATTTCTACAAGTGAAAACCCAATAGACACGAATGGGGAATGTGACGTCATTTCTACTAGGAAGAATGAGGCTTGAGATATCTCTATTCTATTTTAGATAGTAAAAATTTAATTTGGACTTTCTGTTGTGTTTATTTTTACTGGGAAGATCTGACTTTCGGATATCTAAGATAAGTATCGACTCTGGCTATTAAATGTTTTTTAATATTTAATATTTTAGGGAGAGAGAGAGAGAAAGAGAGAGAAACACTGGCAACATTATTCGCTTTTTTCACCCATGTTCATAAATGTACAAGACCAACTAGCGTGGCTGTAAAACACTTCTTTTATTTGTGTGTTGTCACCATAATTTCGCAAACAGCTTGAACATACCACCACTAACTGTCTAGTATGGCACAGATTTACTAAGGGTCGTCAATGGGTTTATTAACTCATAACTTAAAAGTTTTTTGCAAGCAGTCTAGCTTACCGCAGGTGCACTGATGATGGTCCGACAATAAAAATATCTGTAATTTTGGCACGTTAGGCAGCGACTGCCTCAATTGCCATTTTTTCCTCTCTCTGTTTTTATACGCCACCTTTACGTTTTCTTTCTCAATATCGTCCACTGACTCTGGCACAGAGCCAAATGGGGAGGAGTTTAAAGATACGACTGGGCCAGACCTGAGTCAGTAAAGAAAAGAACCAATGGGCCACAGAAGAGTGTTTCAGGGGCCGGTGGTCAGAATATAAACTCTTGTGCTGACTTTTGAATGCGTTACACAGGCACAGGCAAAGGGGTGTTGAGTAATAAGTTGATCGGGCCAGCCCAGTGTCACTTGGGCCGCCAGATTCCGAGTCTTATGGGCCGGCCAGATCAATACATAAATTAATAAATGAATAAACAGAGGGTCCAATTATCATGTCAGCCCACCGGGAAAATGTCCGATACACCCGATGATGAGTCTGACCCTGAGCATGACTGTGCCTCAATGCAAAACGCAAGCTCCATAAAGACATGCTTGGATGAGTTCTGTCTGGAAGAACTTGACTGGGCCTTACACAGCCGTGACCTCATGCCCATCCAACACCTTTGGGATCAACTGGAATGGAGAGTGCGAGTCAGGCCTTGTTGTCCAAAGTCAGTGTCTGACCACATTAATCCTCTACAGAATGAATGGGCACACATTTTCCCACAGAAGCTCGAAAATCTTGTGGAAGCTTTTATAGATGCAAAGGGGGACGAACTCCATTTTATGGTCTGTGCATTTTAATGCATTATCATTAAAGTTGGTGTGATGAGCAGGCGTCCCAATACTTTTGTCCATATAGTGTTTGTGGATTCACGGCTTTTGTCCCCCAGTAAGTGACTTCTCTCACACTGACCGGCGTTGTTTCTTCTCCACCCGTTTTAAAGGCATACCTCCGCCCTCCTAATTTATGATTGGCTACCAAGAACACAATTTCCAATCAAAATCAGAGGAGGGCCTGTTATTAGAAAGTTTTTACCAATCACAACATGGAACAGGCGGGCCTTGCACCAATACGGGTGGGAAAAAAGTTTCTGTCTCGCGCCCTCTCTCAGAGCAACCAGTGAAGTGATGGAAAATGGCGGCTAGAGAAGTCCGCTCAGTCCAGCAGTGAAAACAAAACAGCCCAAAAATAAAAGAAAACAGTCCAGGAGGACACACTGTGGATGCATAGCAGGGACGATAGAAGCCTCTTCTTTGACTTGTATTAAATTATTCATGAGAATGTCTCGTTGGGTCCCCACGAAAAAGGAAAAGTATGGAGTTGGTGAGTAAAAAAGACTAAAAAAAGTTTAGCAGGAATGAAGGAGCTTCCACCTCTTTTTTCCCTCTTTTCCTAATGCTTTCCGGGAAGCCTTAGAAGAGCGGTGCAAACGTGTGGTTTGAGACGTGTGTTTGAATAAATGCAAATAAGTGGTTTTGGTGGCAGAACTCAGTGAGAGAGTGAGGGTTGGGAATGGGCAGAGTTTCCTGTGAGAAGAAGGAAAAGGGCCTGAACTGGAGTGAGGGAGCTCTGATTGTTTAAATTAACTTTACCCAGACTAACTCAGCCTCTAACACAGCAATATTTTGTTTAGAAAGAGTATAAACGTCCTTGTATAATCTCGGTCTGTTTGTTCACACGTCTCTTATTGATGTGGCCCCTCTGGGAGATACAACGTTGATAAGTACAGTCGTGTTACAAACGCAGATACTGGTGTTGTTTTATTGTTTCACCTTGAACTCTTTCATGTCTTTTAATGCTGTGTTAATTTGTAAAGACTTCAGAAGTGACGAGTGTGAGGCGTATGTCTGATAAGCTGTGTAGTGAGGTTTCTTTTTATAACTTTTTTATTTTACCTGTAAGATCGATGCATATAAATGCATATTTGAATGTGGAACTGTTGATGTAATTTATTAGTTATATTATGTATTATACACACGTATTATTAGATTTATGTATGTATGTATGTATGTGTGTGAATATGAATATGGTTGACTGCCCTGTGCCTGTGCCTTAAAAAAAAACTGTTCAGGCAGTAACACAAACGTCAGTATGGATGGTTGTTGGTAAAATAGTAAAAGCTTATTAGGTGAATATGTGCAACTGGGTTGGCTTATATGACCTCACAAGAACAAGTAAATACTTCTCTGTCTGAGGACATTTTATTTATATGTTTTAAAACTTTGCCTTGCATTGCGTATTACACTTAATGTATTTAGTTTGTGGAAAAATAACTTTCTCATGATATGAGTCCCATTAGAGTTACATTAGCCTGGAGTATGGGATCAGAATTAAATACACCTTTTCTCCATATGTGGAACCTCTGTTTTAAAGCCTGTAAGCCTGACCTACACCGACATATTTTGTAAACGGTGTGTCTTGCTGGTAATGTTTCTTTAACTTTTTGAGGCCAGATTATTTATCTTGTGTTCAGGTGGGCAGTTTGATGAGTCGTGGTTGTTGTTTCACTTTGAACTCTTTGTTTTGTTTTAATGCTGTGCTGCTTTTGGGAACACTTCGGAAGGGAAGTGTGTGTGTGTGTGTGGGGAGAGCTGGCTGCTAGTGAGAGTGCTTTCTTGTTCATACACGTTTCCTCAGACGGGATCAAAGCCACGCTGACTGGTGTTTGCATGCTTTCCCGGCTCGTCATGCTGATTTACTTGGCATCTGGAATTCAGAGTAAACTTTTTAATGTCTCTGGACTCTAAAATTCCTCCTCATTCTGTAGGTTGATTTTTAGGTTTATACCTTTCTGTTTTGAATCAGATTTTTGCAATATAATCCTAGAGCGTTACTGAATGTTTTTCATTTCACTATCATCTGCTGTTGCATTTATTTTTACTGCATTAACCCTGAGCTACCAAGATTAGTGCAGTACATACAGCAATGTCCTTGTTACACTATTATTTGTCACTATTAATGTTCTTTATATTGTGTTGCACTATTGTTTATTGTCTTATTGTGTTTTTTGTATTGTCTTACGATCTTTTATTATTACTTGTTGCACCAAGCATGTTAAGAATTTCCATATGATGTAAAGATATAAATAAAAAGGCCAAATAATGTTGAATTTTGCCTTATCTTCAATACAGGAACTGTCATATCCACTCTTATAGATAGAATCTTGTATTTCTTATCAGTTTGCTTGGTTAATTATTTGCTTGGTATAGCAGCTAATAGTCTTAGTTTCTAAAATTTTAAAGGAGTTTTAAGCTGTAGGCTTTAACTCTAAATACTCAGTATCGGCCCATTCCTGTGGTTTTGAACTAAATATCTGAATGGTCAGAGTTTGTTGGGGCTGTTGAATTCTGAATATCTGCCCTAGATCTTTGTTTATAAACCGGTTGTGTTTGTCCTGCGTACTCCTTTTAAGTGTTCTGAGAGAAGAGAAGGCTACAGGATGTCACTGCCAGTGCACAATGGCTGCTGGCTCAAAGGGAGAGGAAGATGAGCAGTAATGGGCGCATAGTCTCCATTGTTTGTTTTACCCCCCACCCTATCTGAGGTCCACGTATGACATTAGTGAAGTACTTTTGTGCCAGAAATAGTCTTAACTAAGAACATATGCATTTCCTCTTTCCAGTCACTCTATATACCTTGGCAATCGACTGACTTTTAAAGGTTTCTGTGCTTTTAAATATTCGCTGGAATGTTGAAGGCTGGAAAAGTAGTAATTAACTGAGAGTGTGACATGACTAGTTGTGTCTTGCAAGCTAGATGTGTTTTTTTTGTTGAATTTCTTAATAAATATGTACATATATAATTTTATGTGCATATAAAGTAAGGCAATCTATGAAGAATGGAACTTTTTGTTACTGTGCCATTTTTAAAGCATTTTTTATATTTTGATACATATTAAAGGTATAAAGTCAGTTGAATTCTGTATAGATTGCCCTATTTCAGACTGACTGCCTTGTGGAAAAGCCAGGCTGAAACACTCCCTGGGTGTGGTTAACTTAGTAAAATCTTCGTAGATTGACTGATGTATGCAAATTTGTTGGCTTTTGTGACCTCATAAAGTTAATTTGTATTAAAAAATTTGATTTTGCTGCTTTTTTTCTGTCTGTAGAATAAAATGTCCTGAAACTTGTCAAACCTAGATTTATCTGAAAAGACTAGGAAAGATGCTTTAAGAGATTAACAGGATCAGAATCAGGTATACTTTTTCTTCGAATGTGGAACTCCAAGCCAGTAAGCCTGACCTAAACAGACACATTTTGTAAAATATATGTCTCCATGACAACATTTCTTTAACTTTCTCAGGCCAGATTATTTTGGTCTTGTGTTCAGCCACAGCAGGAATAGTTTTCATTCACATTAACTGTCTGGTGGGCAGTTTGATGAGTCATGTGTGAAGAGAAATGCACCAGAGTATTGCAGGGAGGAGGAGAACCGTCTATAGTATGCTCTTTTGGAAAAAACAAAACAAAACAGCAGAGTTAACCACAGGGCTCTGTGTGTAAAGGTTTCTGGTTGGTGTGTGGGTGCGTTTATGTTTGATGCAGTGTGGCTTATTTTTTCCTGAATGCACTTTTTGGCATCTTCAATAATATTTCCCACATTATCTCAAACATTTCTAACTCTACGTGCTTCCTTTTCTGGTTATTTTTTTGTATTTTGTGCGTATTTTAGGAGATTAACTAAGGGACTTGTGTGTAGGTGCGGATACATATGTTACATATTTGGGTTAAAAATCTAGTGTGGGGTTGGATTTGCAGCAATGCTGAGTTATGACGTGTCAAGGGAAGTGAAATATTTAATCAACAGAGCTGCACAGTGCAGTCAATATATTATTGTGCTTTTTCTGGAAGGTAATGTGATTGCGATGATTTTTATAATATTGAAGGATCCATATCCTCACTTTTCTGGACTTAAAACATCTTAATAGCTTGTAAATATTGTTTCAAATGGTGCATTTACTGCCCTCATCTATACAGGACATATATTTAAAATACAAAACAACCAATTTTTTCACAAACCCAACACATTAAAATATATCTCCTTGTCTTGGTATAGCAGTTTTGCCCCGCCCATTCATGCACTGAGTAGACAACAAAAAAATTAGATGTTTTTGGCTTACATGAAGAAATTGATTCTTCAGAACACCCAGTAACTCACCTGGAGTTGTGTTCCCTTGCTCTGTTGTAAACACTGTAATTGGTTCCAGACTTATTTGCATATTGCAGGATTCTGCAATATCAGTTTTGCCGAGACCGAGAACAAGAATATATAATGAACGATTGTTGCAAAGCAAGTAGTTTTAGCAAGATGATCTTGATCCAGGACGCTGAGCGTCACAATGCTGTTTAGTTTCGTGCATTTATTGTGGTAGCACTTCTGTTTGAGTACTGATAAAACTCTTTATAATTTGAATCGTGTTCTTAAGAACACATAAAATGGAAAACTCCTGGAAAGTTCTTTAAAAATCTGTGACTAATGTTGCTTTCATGAACTGAATTTTCTAAATAAGTGTGAATTTCTACTCGGTTGTTGAGCCGTTTGTGCCGTTTTCGCTATTTGAAGCTGGAAAAATCAATGTTCACAGTATTTCTTTTGCAGCTGTATAATACATCTAAAAATCTTTCATGAACTGAAGAGATTGATTACTGCTTTTTAAGTTAATGTAGACTGTGCAATTCCTCATTAATAGCAAACAGTTTGATAAATATTTTGCACAGATTGATGTAACCTACCAATTATCCACGTTGTATTTAGCCATGTGTCTTACGCTACCTTGTTGAAGTGATGTTATAGAAGTGCTCAGAGAAGTTGAAGCACTTGAGAAAATCTTTGTGAAAGAGTGAGGCTTGCAAGTGGATTTTTTTAGAAGTCGGAAACGTCTCTTCTGACTTTAGTGAAAGCAGAATACAGCAGATTGCACAGCTCTGGTTCTGGAGGGCCGCGGCACAGTTTAATAGCTCTCCTGCTCAAATATAGCCACTTAACATAATAATCAAGTTGAATCAAGTGTGTTTAAGCAGGTAAAACACCAACTTTCCTGGGCAGGTGCCCTCCCTGACCCCGTGATGTTGGATAAAACCTCGCAGGCTGGGTTTTTGCCGGAAGTGCAATGAAAAAGAAAAAGAACTTTTTAGAATTTGATCTGGATTGCCGAGCAGCCCTGCCAGGACATGTGAGCTTTAGCACAGGTATTTCAGGAAGTTCTCTCTGCGAGATGCATGAGTATTACAAAGTGTAATCTCATAAGCCTTTGCCAATAGAAATATAAAATTCTGTTGCAGCTCAATCTGAATGAGCTTGAAATAAATAGGTAGTAGAATCTGCAAATCACTTTGCTTTTGATTTCCACAAACTGCTCAACCGTTCAGTCAACATGGATTTTCTCTTAATCTGCCAAACTTGGTGTGAATTTAAGTGTACTAGACTCTGGTAGAGGAAGGTGAATGTCTCAGAATTTCTGTATGCATAAAGAAATTAACCAATGCATTTGTTATGTTGGATGCATGTTTACATGTATTAAAAACAGATAAGATTTAATAATGCTATGTAGATTCATGGCAGTAGCACACATTTTACTTTTACTACAGCAGTTACCTGAAGAGTAAGGTTGTGTGTCTGTGTGTGAGTGTCTGTGTGTGAGTGTCTGTGTGTGAGTGTCTGTGTGTGAGTGTCTGTGTGTGAGTGTCTGTGTGTGAGTGTCTG